>CAEFZY010036252.1:0-30233 GCA_903066815.1 Brachyrhaphis roseni
TTTTCTTTGACTCTTTTTGTTTGCTGCATTTCATTCGGGGGTGTTTTCTTTTTAGTTTGCTGCATTTCATTCGGGGGGTGTTTTCTTTTTTGTTTGCTGCATTTCATTCGGGGGTGTTTGCATCTCTCTTTTTTGTTTGCTGCATTTCATTTGTGCGCGTGTCTTTTTTTTTGTTTGCATGTTTTCTCTTTTGCTGCGCATTTGCACCTGTCGGCCACCGTACTCGAGCCCGTTGACCTCTGATACATTTCATCACGTCACAACCTCAAACTTAAATGGCTTTTATTTTACTGTAAACTCAAATCTCCAGGTGAGGTGCTTTTATCAGTAGGCAAAGTTTGCTGAAACAGGCTTCGCAGAGATGAGCTGTGTTTCCATCCAACTGTCATGCGAATTTTGAGTTAACGTTTAAAATGCTGCAAAAAAGAAAAATAAAATAAAATGCTAATTAGAATGAAACACATCCCAGAAAAATTGAAAGTGATCCCCTCTGAACCGAAGGTTTGGATCTGGAAAAATATTCCAAGTTTCGTGCCTCTAGTAAGGCACAGACAAACCAGTGCATGGAAATGTTGGGTACGCCAAGAGTTATTCGCAAAATGTGTTTCCAAGTCCTCTTTATTGAATTCACTCATTTTGAGATAAGCCAAGAACCACCTCAAGCAAGCGTAAAAAAGTCTCAGCAAAATTGAAAAAGCCGTTTTGGATTTTGCTGCAGCTCTGAGGAGGAGCTTTGTTCCTGAAGATGGCACTGGGTCCAACAAGACGCTTTGAACAGCTGAATGGTTGCCATGGAGATTAAAGGATTTCATGAATATAGGCAACACTCCAGATCTGTTTTTGATATGAGAATAACATTATAACGTGATGTAAAGCACAAAAACTTTAACTTTACATAACAATACATGTCATGGCAGTAGGTCAGCGCCAAGTTATCATATGCAATCAATTCCTGCGTCACCTCCTGCAGCAGAGCGCACAGTCTCTCACTCACTCCTCATTTTCGAAGCCCGACCTGGCAGTGTGTAACCTGGCTGAGTAGGTGTGCTCTCCAGGGAAGAGTGTGTTGCCAAGGACGTGTTGCCAAGGATGCTTAGAGCGGTGCTTGGCAGATTATTACCACCGCTGAGGACATGAGGCCCAGCGCCGGGGGACTGCTTTAACAAGGTCGGGCTGCACAACTTCAGGAGCGGTAAGAGTGTGGATACCGGCGGAGAGGGTGGGGGGGATGGCAGCTTCCGGGTCGCTAGCTGGTCCAGAGGTTCTGGTTCACATTTGCTTAATGTTTTTTTTTTTTTTTAACTATTAACACAGGGGTACATAACGACTCCCCTGAGATGAAGCCATCTCTCTGCTGCAGGCTGACTGCACCAGTTGGGAGGGTTAAGTGCCTTGCTCAAGGACGTGTCCACTGAGAGTGAAGAATCAGTTCCTCCTGCTTTTATCGTCCCTCAGCTATTCATCATTGTCATTCCCTCATATTTTTTTTTTTATCAGTAACAATCACCTCCAAACATCCTCCACTCATCTTCACAGTCCCAGCGCACCTCTCCCCTCTGCTCCCTTCATCACTGTCTTTACCTCCTACGCTTCATATCCTTCCTTTCCCACCACCCACAGCTTCGATTATTACTCTAGTGGGCAATGATGAATGTTTTGGTGAAGAGGGCGGAGCTGACTGAGTGAAGGGGACGGGGGGTGACGGGATCTGGGTTGCAGAGAATTGGCTAATTTTTGTTTGTCAGTTCAAAAAATTCTAACCTGCCACAGTAGGCAGGAAATGCCAACTGTGGCACAAACTGGAATTACAAAAACAAGTTTGCCTAATGGGAACACGACAATTTCAAAAAAGAAAACGTGTTTTTCAATAAAAAGTTTTGGCGCTAGGATAAAGTGGTTAATCGGGTGAATCGAAATGAGCATATTTTCCACAGTTCTGCGCAGTCGTAATGGAATCGCAGCTACTGATTCATGAGAGGCTGCAGAGCCTTTAAATGACTGAAAACTTGTTTTCATGTCAGTGATCATAAACTTAAACTAGTTTATAAGATAAAGATGAAATATTCGCTTTTAATTTTTGATTTTTCCAAAGCAGAGAGTGTTTCTGTTTTGTGTTTGTAAATAAATAATAGGTGCTTTAGAGGTTTGATTCTCAACTATGTACAATACACCTAAATAGTTGTATTTAGATGTATTGTATGTTTCTTCTTTTTCTTCTGGGGGGAAAAAAAGCAGAAACATTCATTTTAGAGGGAAAATATTTAAAACTGTAATAACTGTGTGTAATTTCCTGCCTGGTATTTTCCTATATAAACAGTCTCTTTCAGAGCAAATGTGGGTTTAAAATCTGTAACAAGATCAACTTTTATGCCATTTAAGGACTGGGGGATGACCTGAAGAAATTTCTACTGATTCTTATTATTTCCCCAAGCCTCCTAAAAAGGACAGATGCAAAATCTAATTTATTTCAGTATTGATTTGACAAAAAAAGTTCTCACTTATCAAGTAATGTTAATGGGACAGACTTCATTGTAAATCTGTTTTCTCCTACAATTTTGTTTTCAAATCTCAGAGGCAAGCAGAAAAAACAAAACAAAAAACTGCCCAAGTTTTCACACATTTGCTTGAACTGATCACATTTCTAACAGTTGCAAAGACAATGACATTCAAACCAAAGTTACAGTGAAAAACGTAAGACACTTACTTCCTGTCCAGAGAGGTAGTACGCTGCCAAGAGTCCCCCGATGAACCGAATGTTGACCTCGAATACAGACACCTCGGCATTCTGGGAAAACAAGAGAAACACACTGAAGATACAGAAAATCATGGCGGACATGTAAACACTTTAGCTCGCTATGAGTGACAGCAGCATCACAATGGCAACCAATATCGTCATAGCAACATGCAAAACCACTGCCGTTCGACGTTTTCATAACATTTTGCAGCTCTAGAATGTATGCCTCCAAAGATTTAAGCAATTCATCTTCACATACTGAAATGTAACGTTGCGTGCAGAAGATAGGCGCTTTACATACAATCTGAGTGAGCTCATTTTAAAGGAAACGCTCTCAAGATGCTATGTTTGTACTTAGGGTTCATGAATGTAGCTTAAAAATCGATAAGGGTCACTTCCTGTTACCTGAAGCTTCTCTTCAGGAACCGCGTTCCTGATAATTTCTTTTAAACGCATAAATTACTTTTGTATTTTTTTTAATGTGAATTTTATTTTGTATGCCTGCTATTTTGAACATTATCTTAAAGACGCAGCTTGAACAAAAATGTCTCATAATTTTACAATCTCATTGACTGTGAGATTTCTGCCCTTTTATGTGAGGACTTGTAATAGGCTGTTCGACGCTACAGCTGCTAAGACACTTTTACAATAAACTTATCTGGTGAAAGAAGGAGAGTTTCTTGTGAAACTCCATCTCATATTCAATCACAGCCATTTCATTATCAGTAGATTGCCGTTCTTTCACAGAACAGTGCGGTTCATGTATGGAGACCCGTTCTTCCTTTGAACAACCTCCCTCTATTCTCACCATCCGTGAGCCGTTTGAAGCAGGACTGATTCTGGGCTTCTGACTGGAAGAGATCAGAATCGCTCCGAAAACAAAGGAGACCTCTTGCCTTTGATGTGCTGCTAGATTTGGGTCTTTTTTTTTTTTTTTCTTGCATTCAATGAACAGAACACAGACACCTTTACAAAAGATGCATCTTCAACTTTCCTTTACATTCAAAGTTAAACTTTTGGATCATTTTCAAATATCCACATCTGTAAGTGAAAAGGGTACAATTTATTGAATGAATTAGTTAATCTAAGGTTGATTAATCTTATCAATTGACTCGATAAGTGGCCATTTCCTTAAAACTAGAGTTTTCTCTTGTGTCAAGAGGGCCAACAGTCTGTCCATAACATAAAGGGCAAAATTTGTTTATTAATGACTGAATGTAATGTGAAGAGCTTTGGAGTCCTCTGGACTTGATGAAGGACTACAGAAATACAAGCCACTTAATTCTCTTATATCCTTGCCTTCATAGCAAATAAGTCATTTTTTGGTTGAGAAGTTGAAGCTGCTCTGCATGACAGTGTATTAGGGTCACTGTAGTTGGGAAAAAAATGACTACAAAAAACTAAAATTCTGAAATTAACCTCAGAAATTTCTAGAAAAAAAATTCTAAGCTTGTAAAGTGCAAACTTTTTGACTTTTGGAATGTTTCTCAACTTTAAAAAAAAGTTTGACGTTTGGATCAGAGAAATTTCCAAGCTTTTTCCTAGAAAATTTCTGAGATCAATCTCAAAATATCTGAATTTTCAGCGGAAAGTTTCTCCTTTTTTTCCCCCTTTTAACAATGGCTCTAATAAACCGTCACAGCTCTGTCAAGCAGCCCAGCTGAATCAGTGCTATTAAGTTGATAACTTCAGTAGTTTGTTGAGTGTTTATATTACTAACCACAGCTGCATAAAATGCATTTTGCATCCAACACCGAATTCTGTTTGGACCGTCTCTCTTTCCCATAAAAAAAACAAACAAACATTAAATCGACAAATAATTGTAAGTTGATTAACTCAATCAAATATTTAAAATTGAGTAAAAAATTACAAAAAAATGATGCAGAAATATTGAGACTCCATTCAACATGCCATGTCTTATTTCATATATCTAAAGTTGGGTCTCCCTTATTGAGTTCAATCAGTGTTGTCCACAGATGCATTCAAGAGTGGAACAACCTCTTGTAGACCTTTAAACATAATGAAGCCGGTTTTTTTGTTGTTTACATGATAAACTCAAAGTGAGTGCAGCTCTAAGTGGCTCTAGTTGGAAGAGTAGGTCACATAAAAGTTGAGAAAGTTTTAGAGCAAACGTCTGCAACATTTCTGCTAAAGTCAAAAAGGACATGGTGGCTGCAGCCTGTCTGGGCGTGTGGCTCAGTCTGTTCTGCTCACACTTATCTGTCTCTGTTGGGACGTTATTGATAATGCATGCCTACTCCCCCTCTTCTAATTGAAGTGCTTATGCCCCAACTATCCAAACTGATAGAACATGGGACGTTCTGTCAGCACTACGGATGGTTGCTCCTAGATGGAGCCTGCTGCAGGCAGGGAGTGAGACCAGCTGGCTTGCAGGCGCACCAGAGATAAGAAGGGAATGAATTTGCTCCTAACAACCAAATAATGAATAAAAACCCACAAAGTGAGCACTTCTTAAGGACACGTCCATCTTTTAGTTTGCACCCAAAGATGTTCTGTTTTACTGTACATTTTATTCAAAATGGTTTTAGGAAATGGTGTCATCTCCAGAAAACAAAAACAGGACTACTCAGCAGTTTGTGAGGACGGGTGACAAACCTCCGACCATTTGCCAATCATGGAAACATTGGAGGGAGACAGAAAAATGGGGAAAGAGAAGGCTATTCTGGGATATGAAAGGCATCTTCTCACCACCTCTTCTTAAATTTACCTCCACAAAGGTGAAGAAAAAAAAAAAAGAGATCAAAAGACAAAGACAAGAAAATAAAGACAGAAAGAAAGGCAGAAAGGCAAAGACAGAGAAAAGAGACAAATACAAATAATCGAAGAGATAGACAGAAAGAAACAAAAAGAAAAAAATACAAACACAAAGACAGACAAAGAAATAGACAAGGAAAATAGGCAAAGACAAATCAGAAAGAAAGATAAAAACAAAGAAAGCTTTTATGTGAAAGAAGAAACTAAAATAGCAAATTGGCTTGCACACTATACAAAGGCATAACTAATACGATGTCATATGATATTTTATGAAGTTTTACTTCATTTCATGAATAAAAGTACACATTATTTCAGAATATTTAGGTGGTAAATGATGAACATGAAATGAATTTGGAAGTAATTTTTGCCATAAGGTGAACATGCGCAATGATGTGTCCAAATAGGTTGAATCTTCTATAGCTACACAGCCAATTCGGTTTTTTGTGTTCCTGAAAAGTCCAGGAAGTACCATGTCTCTCATTCATAACAAGAAGACAAAATCTGACATAAACTCGGTCTGATTTGATGACAATTGAGGAATGTGTCAGCCAGGTGTCTCAGCCAAAATACTCAATTCAGCACCAGCTTATCAAGCCAGGTGGCAAGGAAACCAAGCAGACTGGGGATTTTTTTCCCCCACTGACAATCGTTTGTCACAGGTAACGAAAAGCTGCGAATGGAAAGGGAAATGACAGGGACACAAAGCTTAGCAGAGTCAAAGATTGCAGCTTTAAATGTGTCAGATCATCACAGTTCATTTCAGGGGCTCTGAGTGGCAAAATGTTTAGAACAGGTGACTCGAGTTTGAGCCCCGTCATTTGTTCCTTTTTCGCATGTCTTTCCCCATTTCCTGTCAGATTAATGTGGAATAAAGACCACTAGTGCCATAAAACATTGCAAAGTTAATTTCATAAAATTTTAGCACACAATGAAAGCATCAAACTGGGCAAGAATGGACTCGACAGCTAGAGATAATTTCTCTTGATCTACTGCTTTGGCCGGTCTAACTCCTCACCCTTAGACAGGTGATTAATGAGATTGTTAACCAAGTCTATTAACCTGGAGGCTGAAGGTGGATGCAGACCTCCTGCTGACACATCCATCAGGTGAAGTTGAGCTACAGTGTCAGGATCCAACCTGAACACCTGATGGTCCTGAGTGTTCAGTGCCTGGCTTAAACCAGCATGGCAGCTTTTCAATCAATCATGACTTGTAAGGTTTGTGGAAGGGATAATAAGCAGGTCTAATTCAAATTTAGTGATGAGACAATATGATATTGTTGTTCGTTTAAAAATGATCAAAATACATTAAGGATCTGCTGTTGTATCAACTTCCAGACCTCTCAGGTCTTCAGGTTCTGGGAATGCAAAGCAGAACCAGAACCAGCATCCAGCTTCTATGCACCACAAATCTGGAACAAGCTTCCAGAAAACTGTAAAACACCCAAAACACACGTTCCTTTAAATCAAGACTAACAACCAACCTGTTTAAAGTTGCTTTAAACCATAATAAACAAAACATTAACCAACATATCTGATGTGCACTGATGATTTTATTGACGGCACTTGACAAAATGTTTCTGATTTTGTCAAAGGTTCACAAGCGTTGACTATATGATTGATGCTTAGGATACTTTCACAATGTAAAGCACATTGATCGGCCTCGTTGCTGAAAAGTGCAATACAAATAAACTTGACATGACTGCACTGATGAAGAAGGTGGAAGACAGTAGGTGGATAAATGAGGGACCACTGCCCTGCATGTTTTATGCGTTTCTCTTCTGCCACACACCTGACTTGAATAAGTGAGTAAATAAAAGGCTTCAACAGCAAGTGAGACAGAAAACATGCAGGACAGTGGTCTGTGAGGACGGACTTGACAAACACTGGCAAAGAACAAAATTAGATTAAACAGTTAAGGTCACAAAGACACAAAAGAAGAAACATGAAAGTCAGTAGAATCAAGAAGGGGAACGCTGCTAGCACTAGAGGTCCTGTTGGTGGAGAAGGTCTGGAAAAGTTTGGTTGGTACACAAGAGATAATGAAGAAAGTGAAGCCAGTATGGAGTGGACGGAGCCCGATTTCAAAGGTGATTTTTCAAAGAAGCAGAGCTGAAGGAGTGAAGGGTAGAGATTGATGGTGAGACCTGCTGAAAGGCACTAATATAAAGACAGGTGGCAGAGCTGGATGTGTTCTGAGTTCCACTGGGAGCAAAATGGACAGGAGTCCATCAGAGCAAAAGTTCATGTCAAAGAGACAGGAGAGGAAGTTCGAGAAGAAGAAGAGCGACTTATGCAGACGACTGGTGTGACAGAGGAGAACGCCGGTGGAGAGAGATGGAGGCAGAGGAGTTACAGTGGCGACCCCCTGAAGGGAGAAGTCAAGAGAATTACAGCGCCTCTGGTGCAGGTGCAGAAGAGTAATTAAACTAGACTAAGAGTGATGCTTTCAATTGCCTAAATGAAAATCCAAACTGCCAGCCTCGGAGCTCTTTAATGCAGGCCGGGCTCAGCTGCAACCTTTAGGGCTCAAACGATCTGTGAGGTAAGAGCTCAACCTGATGCCATTCCTGCTGCCAATTACATTGCCAGGCCTCTCTGGGACTGTTCAAAACTGCTGTCCAACCAAACCTGATCAGCAAAGGATCAGGGCAGCAGGTAAGTAACTGTGTCATAATAAGCAATTAATTGCGTAATAAATTAAAATGAGATTGATCATTTCCATTCTGATGGTTACGTATTTTTCTTAGGGTAATTTTGTTTACAGAGACTTCATAATCCATTTTATTCATATTGGTTGTGTGTGGTTTTTTGTTTTCTTGATTTATTGTTTGTGTTTGCTGTGCTTTACTTTGGATATTTAAAATGTCTTCCAGTTTTAGTGTGGATTGTTCTGTACAAAAATAAAGTTTATTAGAGTCTGAAAGAGCAAACTTGAGAGGAAACTCACATTATTATGCCCGTAACACTTGGAAATGGTCTCAAAACAACAATATTATCGTTGTTTTACTATCAACCAGTAGAATCTGTTATTGAGACAAGCCTAGTCATACTTGCATAATTATGCAATTATTTTATTTGAAAATGGTCTTAAAACTACAATATTATCATTTATTGCAGTAATATCTGGGACAATTTATTGTCCAGTAAAATTTGTTATTGTGACAGACCTAGAGGTCGGCTGATGTCATGACCTTTCTGGCCAGATTTACCATAAACAAGAAAAACCTTTTCATCCTGCTCCAATAGCTTTCATATTAGTTGAAAACAGTTTTAAAACAACAATATTGTATATTCCAATAATTTCTGGGACAATTTGTGATCCAGTAAAGTATTCCTAGGCATACTTGCATCATCATGTCACTATCATCATCATATCCGGTAAAAAATGGTCTCAAAACAACAACATTATAGTTTATCGCACTCGACAATTTAACGTCCAGTAAAATTTTTATTGTAACTGGCCTAGAGGTTGGGTGATGTCATCCTAATCCACCCAAATCTTTCCATCATGCTGCACCATCAGAGAGAAACACCCAACACTCCTCTGCCTAATGCATGCAGGTATGAATCCGAGCCCTTAATGAATGCAGAGTGACACGCCTCCCTCCTCCTCCAGCTTGTTAACAGAAACTTCAAGTCTCATCCCTCTCTTCTCCTCCCTCTCCATCCCCTAATCTCTCCTCTCCACTCCCTCTTGTGGAATCAAAGAGGCCCTATTCTTCTGCTGCCTTCTTAATGCTTCACACCAGAATGTTTGCATCCCACTCCACCTCCTGTTGCTGTCGGGCTGCCACCAACCTGTGTGCTGTTCATGAAGAGGCAGTTGTTTCCAGAAGCAAGTTTTCAATTTTAATAGATCTTTCTATTTGACTGCCAATCCAAGACTGAAAAAACAAGTCTTTCCCTTGAACACATTTCTATTCTCTCCGTTTTAGTAACCCTCTCTCTGACGGCCAACAGACAGTATCTTTGACCTTTAAAACCCAACTGCTGGAGTTTGTGTCAAACCCACACTCATCAATGTTGACTCATAGCACAAAACTGACATCTTCTCATATATATATATATAAAAACTCATCCTGGACCTTGTCTTGACCTTGCTCCTTCTGTTCATGGCTTCTTTTTATTCCACAGCTTGACCATAGCGATCTGGAGGTTAATTAGCCCTCCAAGTGTCAGGCTGCTAGAGCCCCCTCTTTCTACCTGCCTCAGGAGGGAGACTAACAAGCTTGGTAGTCAGTCGATAGAAAAGGAAGGATGAAGCGGAGGCAGAGAGAGGTGAAGTGATAACCAAATGTGGGCAGTGAAATTGTGGTTGGACGAATGGGGAAAGAAGTTGAGAAAATCACAGGAGGAAGCAAAAAAAAGATTCATGTGATTTAAGATGAGATTTATTTCCACACAGGTGGACTGTTTACCAACTACATGCAATTTCTTGAACTGGATTACAGTGACAGTCGGGTAAACTGGGTTCGATTGAGAACTGAAATTGAAAAAAAAAAAGCTTTTTTTTCCGGATTTTTGTTCCCCTCACTTCCTCAAAAAAAGTTCCACTTCAAAATTATTTAAAACTTAAAATTGCAATAAATCAATTCAAAAATAACAGATTCCAAAAGAAAAATTAATTGAATAAATAAATAAGAAACACATTAAAGTATATGCTTTTCATGGAACAAAATGTGAAAAGGTGTGATATTTGCAACTTCTCTTTTTTGTAAGTTCCCTTAAAAAAGACTGCATGACAGAAGGAGATAAAAAAAAAAGACGAGTTTAGGAACAAGACAGACCGTAGGGCGGAGGAACAAAGAACACAATGCTAAGAAGGACTGCTGTTTGTAGAGGGGAAAAAAAACTGACAGTCGAACAGATGGAGAATAAAAAGACAAGACGGACGTAACAGATGAGGAGGGAAAAGAAATAAAAAAATCAAACTGTTAACGTTTAGTGTTACTGAGAAGGAGAAACGGCAGGCAGAGTGAACATTACACAAAAAAAAAGAGAGAAAATTCCAATGGCGAAAAGCAACCATAAAAGGTAAAAGAAAGTTATAAAAGAGAAACATAAAAAAAAGAGACATCTGGTAACAAAAGGAGCACTGGAGCAGGAAAATAAATCAGATGAGCTGCAGAGAGGATGGACAAATCCTCAAAAATTTTCAGACCTACAATACTGAATTAAAGCCTAATCAAAAATAAAAATGACTAAATATGACTTAATCTTAATGATTAAGCAGCCCAAAGTGACATGCCTTTATTGTTTCAGTTCTTCCACGACAACATGACATGTCACTGAAACAATTCTACCCTAACTGGGACAAATTACCTCAGAGGTGACGGTGGCAGAGGTGACAAGGGAGAGAACCGAGGTTTCATTCATCACAGCCTGGCAACATCTGCATATTACCAGATAATTGCACAAAATGGCTTGTTGCAAACCCAACAAATTAGCATGAGGTAAAGCCAATTAGGCACGACTCCATCATAGCCAGCAGGTGACTGAACAGATTGGCAAAATGAAAGGAGAAGCTGGGATTTCATTTCTTTGGCGAAAATCCTCTGAATCAAACAACAGCTCGTGTTTCTGTAACAAGTGCAGTCTACGGCTGAATATGGTGTCCCAAAAAAGGAGGTCCCCAATTTAATAAAAGCTCCTAAGATAATTTTGCAGAGTAAAAGGAAGGTTGTTGCTCACCACACTGAAGTCCAGATTCTGCTCGATCCACTCCTGGCCGTCCTTGAACTCTTCGTGTAGACCCATGATGTACAGGGTGTCCAAGGCGTCCACGATGGTTGCACCGAGCTGGGAATTACCTGGATAAAACACACCCCAACGTCAGATTCACTTGTACAGTCACACACCCCGGTAGACAGGAAACATCGACGCCTAATGCCAGGGGTGGAAATTGGCATCTGCCACTGGTCAAATGTGAGGATGTCATGATGTAAGAAAAAAGTCTATTGAAAATATCTATCGACTGGGACGGAACATTATTTGATTTTACTGATGGACTTTGGGCTAATCCATTTCATCTGACTGGATGAAATGGATTAATCCAGGTGGTGGGACAGGCCCAGAAAAGCTGCAAGAACAAAAGCTAAAAAGAAAAAAAAACTAGAGGCACATCTTCACTAAATACCATCTGGGGAAGTTGTGCCCAAGATCTTGAAATGCTCAATATGGGGTTAGGGTTATTTTTAAGCTGCTACTTTGATGAAGAGCTCTTTTTTTTTTTACATGGATAAATGGTCTTAATATGGGCATAACTAAAGTGTTATATAAACAGTGTATTCTATAAAACAGTGAGAAGACATGTCCAGCAAAGTTTCTTTGACATGCACTTTCATTTCAAGATGAGAACTGTGACACCAACTCCCTCCCCCAAGATGAAGAGAGTGGTGAAAGAATGTATCAATTTTTGAACATGGGTACTCCTCCTCTTTGCAGGCTGTTGTGCTTTATTTTAACTTTTGAAACAAGAAATAAAAGCCAAAAAGTAAAGAAAAAATAAGTTTGGGAATGTTAGAGTTCTGTAACTTCTTAAAAGCTGATGCTAGTAATTATTAAAAGGCAATATGTGTCTTCCAAGCACATAGTGTCATTTTATAGCACAATCAAGTAACTAGGTTATCTTAAGTCGTTATAAAAATGCTATATAGATCAAATATGTCAAAAGAAATTTGACTTGGTAATATAACGCCTTAAAATTGGACCTCTGTCTCTTTAAGAAGCTCTTGCTCTTTCTGAAACTCCACCTTCAGAAAGTCATCACAACACGGCCCCTCTATCAACCCTTCAACATTTTTACTAACGTTGCTCAGATTTTACATGATGCTGCCTCTTTAAAATGAACTTATTGCACTACACCTCTGTTGAGGTGTCTATGCGGTATTGTGTTAAGTTAGTCTGCACAAGTACATCTGTGAGGTAAACTTCTTGTCAAATCGTTTTTCAAAGAGTTATGAATAAATTATATGTCTTATATGATTTGACTGTGTTGATGGGGTTTATAATCAAGGAAAATGTTTTACACACACACACAAAAAAGAAAAACAGTTGAAATGTTTGAATGACAAAAATGTTCTACCCCTGCTTATTATATTTGACAGCACTGGACTCAGATCATCATCTTTTTCTTTTACCTTTCATTCCATTCCAGGGTATGGGCCGCAAAAGTTAGAGATATCTTTTCCTGGTCCAATCTTTATAGTAGGTCCCTATCTTATTGAAGTCTGCCTCGAGGTTTTGTCTCCAAGCTTTTCTTAGACGGCCTCTCTTTTGCTTGCCATGGAGGTTCTGTCTGTGTTGTGTTCTGTCTGTTTGCTGTTGGTGGTTGGCGGATCGCGACGTTTGTCCTACTTAATGCATCCTACTGAGACGGCTGATCAGGAATGTCTGGGTTTGTCTATTAGAGGCTTTGCTTGTCCTCCAGATTTCAGCCCCATACAGCAGTGCTGAATTCACATTGGAGTTGAAAAGCTGGATCTTGGTGGTCAGGGTCAGCTCTCTGGATGCCCAGTCATTCTTGAGCTGGACAAAGGTGATCTCTGGTTTGCTGGATGTCTTGACATCTGCAGGTGTTCCACCTGGCTGGTCGATAATGAAACACTGTACTTCCTCCAGAGGACTACCACTTAGGGTGATTGGGTTGATGCAGTTGGAGTTGATCAGAAGGATTTTGGTTTTCTTCTTGTGGATGATGAGTCAGATACTTGTGTGATAAAAACGTAGCAAGAGTGATCCTATCAGATCAGCATTTGTTACATTTCAATGGTAAAAGCCGAAGGCATTGTCCTTTACGTCCTCCATCCTTTCCTCTCGGCTACTGTATGCAACACTAGATTTCCCGAACCTGTCTACCAACCCTTCTTATCCATGACTATATTCAGAACCGGAGTGCACAGCTTCACAGTCCATACGCTACAATGCTGCAGCATTATCGTCGTCATGGAGCAAAGCCTCTAAATCTCTAAATATACACTGCAGTCAGGCAGGCGGCGATAATGGCAGGATGTCCTTGCTGTCTTCTTGACGGATTGCCTTTGGCTGCTAATCGAGCAGAGACCCCTCTTCTGCGGCGCACAACCCTACTCAGTTTCCCTCCACTCTGTTGCTTTCACCCGCAGCTACGCTTCAAAATCAGAACCGTAACAAAGATATGGAGTTTAATGGAGTTAGAGGACTTTGGCCTTAAGTAAAAGGAGTGCGGCAAGGCTTGTAAAACCTTTTGTTCTCTCCACAAACCTGGCTTTCATGGAAAAATGGAAGGAAGAAGACCACCTTTCCAACATTGAACTTTTTAAATCAAAGCCCAGTGGGAATCTGTGGCAAGACCTAAAAACAGATGTGGAGAAGAATGGGAGAAAATGTGATCTCTGGATACACAGAGCCAGCGAAAACAGAGTGGAATGGAGAGGTCTGATTTTCATACACCTCAACTGTGTGACATGGAATCTAAAACAATGCATAATGTATTCATTTTTAAATAATTTGTTTTGTTACATGAAATAAGTTTTTCATGTAAAAAACTTACATGAAAAACTTCCTATAGAAATCCAATAGAAAAATAGAATCCAATAGAAAAATAGAAATTACTTGATACAGAAACCTTTATTTACAATTGAAGAGGTGAGACGTTTCCTGTATTTCTTGACCAGATTTGGACACACTGCAACAGAGATTTTGGTCCAATCCAGATCGTCCTCAGATCTTTCAGGTGTCAGGGACGTTTCTGGGTTCCCTCCAAAGAGTTTTTGTTGGGTACAGATCTGGACTCCCTCTACGCCTGTCCAGGACATTGAGGTGATTCTTACAGAGTCACTCCTTAGGTTTCCAGGTTTTGTGTTTCGAGTCGATTTAATGCTGGAAGACACAGTAATGACCCACCATCAAAGGTTTGTTGAGGGAAGGAGGTTGTTGCCCAATTTACCACCATACATGACCCCGTCCATACGCTACTCAATATCTAGAAAAATTTCCCTATCTTCCTAGTTTCGCAATACTTTCTTATGCTATGATACAACATCCCAATTAAAGTACTTTTGCAAGACAATGTACGGGAATTATTCCTATTGCTAAAATTGCTTGAAATGAACACCAAGCTCGTGTACACACCAAGCATTTCGATTAGATTTTAAAAACGACAATGTGCTGTTTAACCTTGAGAAATCCTGCAAACTTAGTGTCTTCCAACAACCTTATGATCGCATGTAAAAGAGGAATTCCTCTTTCCGTCTCCTTTCCGCTCCATCACTCATTACGTCTTCCCATAAGCCCCTCCTCCTACCTAACCATCTGTTTATTCTCATTTATCAATGTCAGGCTGTGTTTTCTCTAATCTTCCTTTGATCGCTCCATCCAAACTCTCCTCTTACCATCTGTACGCACGTTTTCCACACATTTCACACTCTCGAGCACTCGGCTCTCGCCGACACTTCCCTTTTGTCGCGGTGTTATCCGCCGTGCTCTCCTCCCATTCGCCCTAAACGTGGCCTTATCTCGCGTTGCGGTGCTTCTCTGCCCATGTTCACAGCTGCTACTTTCCAAAAACGTCAGGTGCCCAAAGCCGTTGGCGCAACACGGTCTGCATCACATGACGCTGGAGCGGCACTAATCAGAAGGCGCTTTAGGGAAGCCAGGAAGTGCGTATGTGGAACTAATTGGCCAAAATGAGGTGTATTTATTTGGGAAGCGATCACGTCAACCTTGTCCAACACAGACAGTCAAAACATAAACCCCCACTACCCCAAAACACACCATTGTCCTTTAACAGCCTTCACTCCTTTTCCTTTGGCTATATTTGCACGTCACACCGTCTCACTAACTAAAACTGAACGCTAACTCAATTCATTAGTCTCTCCCCCCTTTGTTCCATCTATCACAATTTCACCTGCCTCTCTCTCCATTATCTCCCTCCCACTCTCTCTGTCTCCAACACTCACACCACTCTCTGGGCCCTGATGCTAGTTTCATTAGACAACAGGCTTCTGGGCTCTCTGGTGTGAATTCACACAGGGTTGAGAAGCATCAGAGAATTATTCAGGCCCCGTTCTGCCCGTCTGTTCAACCGGGGACGACAGCTGAATGGAAAGCAGAAACAAAGACCGTGATGGATGTGTCTGCGTGTTGCACTAGTGTGTTTGTGTGCTGTGAACACAGGAAGCGCGGAATATGAACCCCTTCGCATGTAGCTGCATGAGAGAAGAGTTGATTCTCTCCTCACCGTCATCTGCACTCAAACCGTTCTACCTACACAGTGATACTTTCTCAGATACGTTATATCACTGTTACATCCCACAACATAGCCCAGTTTTATAGCCTTATACAAATAAAAATCAACAAAGTTGATTTGTTTTATAATTCTTTGGAAATAAACAGACACGGAAGGAATGAAGAAGAGAACATGAGAAGGAAAGTAAAACAAAAGGAAGGGAAGGAGGACAGGAAAGAAGGAGAGGAATGGCAGACAGAAGGAAAGATCAGAAGAAAGAAAAGTCAAGGAGGAGGAAAGGAAGAAAAGTAGAACAAAAGGAGTAAAACAAGGTGAAAGAAAAAGGAGGAAGAAGATAAGGACAGAAGAAAGAAAGAAGTAGAGGATAGTAGAATAAAAGGAATGAAAGGAGGACAAAAGAAAGCAAAGACGGAAGAAAGGAATGACAGTAAAACAAAATGAGGGAAATGTAAAGAAAAGGAGGAAGATAATAAGGGCAGAAGAAAGGAAAGGGAAGTCGAACAAAAGGACTGAAAGGAGGACAAGGGAAAGAAAAATGAGAGAAAAAGAAGGAAGAAAGGATGGACAAAATAAAGGTATTAAAGTAGAACAAAAGAAAGGAAACAAGGGAAGAAAAGAAAGACGGAAGTAAGAACGGCCACAGTTGGGAAAGGAAGACATGAGAAAGGACACAAAGAAGGATGGACAGAAGAAAAGAGAAGCAGGAAGAGAGGTGGAGCGTACCCCTCAAAGGAAGAAAACATGGAGAAAAAGGATTGAGGAAAGAAGGTCCTCATATTTTTTCTTGTCTTTTCCACCACTAAAACCAGATTCCAGACTTTTCCCAGACAGAACCAGAAACCGGTCAGAGTGACATGTCATTTATTTACATCCACTGAACAAGCTCGGCTGTAAACTTCAGTGTCACCCAGCCTGTGTTTCTACATGTCAGCTTTTCTTGCAGAGTGAACCAACGCTGGTGTTGTTAGCACACATCACTCTGTACCTGGAAGGAAACAAAAACAGCTAGCTACTGGAATTTCTAATAAAACCTCACCTTAAAAAAGCACTTTTCACTTATAAATACATTTCCTTCTGCTCATGCATTTAGCATTAATGCTAACCTTTTAGCCCCTGCTAAGCTAACAGTAAATGGCAGCATGTTACAGTCAGAAACTACTGTGACACCTTAAGCCTGTTTTGCTAATAAGCCAAGCTTTCTGTGAGCACCACCAAGTTTTCTCTCCAGGCCGATCCAGACCTGTGTCTATGACTGATAACCCGCTACCAACTTATTTAGCGGCACGGTTCAACATGTGCTGGCTTCTGCTTGGATCCTCAGAGGGTCACTGGATTGGCCGGGCCTTCGGCTCAACACCAGCTCCCTGGCTCTGGTCCACACCGGCAGTGTCTGGGCCCAGAGCCAAACTCAGAGCTGTCAGCTCTGATTTAACAGTAAAAGTCTTCCGATGGCGTTCCTTGAGCTGCGCGAGGAAAATGAAACTAATAACTCTGAAGGAAACGGAGACAGCCCAGGCACAGGATGAATAAAGAGTCAAAACATAAAGACCCCGTCGTACATGAGTTCAGAATCCTAAGGCAGAATTAAAAGGGACTATTATACAATGTGTGAAATTAAATGTGAAAGCAAAATGCCAGAACCAGTGCCAAATGTGGCATTACGCTGATCACAAACAGGAACTAATTAGAGCAGCTGATGCTGAGTAATAGTCTCCAACGGTTATAAGCACCTTAACTTCCTTGTTTAGCACTTGAAGACATCCGAGTTTTACGATTATGTGCGTATGAAAATGGGTTTTGTAATGTAGCGGCGTTTGAATCTTGATCTCGTCACATCAGTTCCTTTTCAAACCAGGGCTCCTGCCTATTTTACTTCAAAAGTCCACACTTTTCAAGACTTAACACATTCACAGGCGTTTCCAACATGGTGTATGAACAATGTTGAAGGATTTTCTTAAATCACAAATATTTGGCAGAAAAACATGAGGCGAGCTGAAGCAGAACCCCCCAAAAATCCTTGAGCTAAAACACACTTGTGATGGGGAAAATGAAAATTTGATACACCACTGATTTTTAAAGTTCACCTCACTTAAAAAAAAACACTTTGTATTATTTTTAAATACCATTTTCTCACTGACCTGTTAATTCCTGTTAAAGAAGCCAATCTGACCTCTGAAATTGTTAAAAAAAAAGTTTCTGCATCAAATAACTTCCATTTTTCTACTGAATAAAATACTTTTAAAAGTGTGATTTTCTGAATTTGTAAAAAGTCAATTTAATTAAAAATTACACACCTCTCCATTCGTTATAAGTGGAAAAGCATTAAATGAACAAAAACCTATCCGTAATATATCAAATATTTATTTTCCCCACTATAGTGTAAAGCAAGCTGAAAGTGGCTAAACGTATGTAGTGGTTCAGGCTGCACAGTATATTACAAATATATTATTACTCTATTAGTGTAATTAGTATGATTGCAAACAACTGCTTGGATGCAATAACTGCTGGTCGTTCCAAGTGTCATGAGTTCACACCCTGCATACTGCCAATGTCATACCCAGCTTGGTGGAAGGAGCAGCAGATGCTCACGTCTGACACAGATTACAGTAACCACGATGCCAAAGGTCACAGTGTTGGAAGCAGAGATCAGAAGGAGCAGAGTGAGGGAAAAGTGCATTTATTGCAACTGACATCCTGGTCGCAACATCTACCAACTACATACTATGGTATCGGTCAAATTTAAGATTGAATAGATAATACAGGGGACATTCGACTGGGTAACAATCAAGTGAAGCAAAAACTGATATTTCTGGGGTTTGTTTGTGGCTCTTGGCAGCAGTTTTGTGTTTTTTTTTACACTGCTTATGGTGCCTAGCATCACATGGGTTGGCAACAGAGGAGAGCCAGCGGTGAAAACGAACCAACTGGGAAGACATTTCTACTTATTATCATGATGGATGCAAAAAAGCTAGCTAGCTAGTTTGCTAGCAAAAGCATATTAGCGTCCAGTCAGCAGTAGCCTCAACTAGTCAAATAATATAATCAAGATATCTGCGTGCAACTCAAACTTTTGCCTGACTGAAAAGTCCCGTCAGGAAAAAAATCAAACTACATATGGTCATCCTGATGGCATAATTGCCCATGTCCCATTTAAAAAATAGAACCAAGGCAGAATCCGAGGTTCTATTTCGGTTGTCACCGATTCTGTTCATTATTTTTATTGACAGAATTTCTAGGCGCAGCCAAGGTGTTGAGGGGATCCGTTTTGGTGGCCTCAGGATTGCATCTCTGCTTTTTGCGGATGATGTGGTCCTGTTGGCTTCATCGGGATGTGATCTGCAGCTCTCGCTGGAGCGGTTCGCAGCCGAGTGTGAAGCGGCCGGGATGAGGATCAGTGCCTCCAAGTCCGAGNTGTCCTGCCCCAAGTGGAGGAGTTTAAGTATCTCGGGATCTTGTTCACGAATGGGGGAAGAAGGGAGCGGGAGATCGACAGGCGGAGCGTCTGCCGTGAAGCGGGCGCTGTACCGGTCCGTCGTGGTGAAGAGAGAGCTGAGCCAGAAAGCGAAGCTCTCGATTTACCGGTCGATCTACGTTCCCACCCTCATCTATGGTCATGAGCTTTGGGTCATGACCGAAAGAACGAGATCGCGGATTCAAGCGGCCGAAATGGGTTTTCTCCGTAGGGTGGCTGGGCTCTCCCTTAGAGCTGGCCTGGGAACGCCTTGGGGTTCCCCCGGAGGAGCTGGAAGAAGTGGCTGGGGAGAGGGAAGTCTGGGCCTCCCTTCTGAAACTGCTACCCTCGCGACCCGACCCCGGATAAGCGGCAGACAATGGATGGATGAAAATGTTTTTAAAATCAAACCTGTAAGGACATATTAAACATACCTTTTATTAAGCCCATATTTTTGCTAAAGATGTTTTTTTCTCTGACATTCTTTAAGAAAAGTGTCTTGTCTGTATTGACTGTACGTGGATTATTGTGATATATATAAATATAAAGTTTTTTACTTTGAAAGTTGAGTTACTTAAAGAAATGAACTCTTCAATACAATTGTAATGTATAAAATGGGAGTATATGGTGTTTATTCACTCTCACTTTTGTGTCTAGTTTATTTTAACACTTTTAAACACCTAATATTAATATTAGCACAGGAGTCTAGGCTAATTAATTTCACCCCCAGTAAAAACAGGTTTGAAGCCTTAAAGGTAATGAATCTGTTATTTCAGCAGCATAATCTCACACTGGAACATGTAGTGTGTGTACATTTACTCAGTTAGAGAAAAATTTCCATGTTAAGAAACAATGTTCTTTGACTAAATTCCTCTCAGCATAGTTACTGGAACCCCTGCTGTGGATATTTTGTACAACCAACTTTCATTAACAGTTGGTTGTACTGTTAATGAACAGCTCTTCCACCTCTCCCATCATAAGGTTGGAGCGTACTGAGAAAATGATCTTTGATCAGTTGTCTTTAGACAATCTTTCCAGATGCCTGCAGTTCATTCCGCTAAGCTCCAATTGGCCTCTGGGATATAGATTTTGGAACTGAGATGGTTATAGCTGAAGGCAGATTTTATGTTTGATGATTTCTGTGTTGATTTGATCATATGTTCTGGTAAAAAAAAAAATTAAATAAAATAAAGAATCATTTTCAGTTTTCTGGCAAGGCCACAAGATTGTTATTCAACATTTTCTGCAGTTTATAAGAATTCATGAGGTTATGGTTCTTTGTCAGGCTCTGGGCCTGTTTGAGTTTGGTTTTGGGTTTTGTCATTTCTTTTGTTTCTTAGTTTTCACTTTTAGTTCTGCTTTTTTTCCCACCCATTCCACTGCAGTTCTTCCTTAGTGAGTCTAGTTATCATATTTATTTATGTTTGTAGTTATTCTTAGTTACTATAGTTTTAATATGATTCTTTTGTGTAGTTATTCCTAAGTGTTATACTTATTTCCTGTCCCCCTGGGCCTCTTTCACTCACACCTGCGACCTGTTAGCTCATCAGCCTAGGTCCTCTGTCTCAGCATCCGACCTCTCCAGCTTCTCATTTCCAGCCACTCCTGTCCGGATCTTTTATCTACTCCTGTCACTTCTTCGTTCTGCCCTGTTTTCTCCTCATGTCCCCCTTGCTGTTTTTTTTTTCCATGAATGTTTGGTTTTCATATTTTTTTCCATGGCTCCCTTTGATTTTTGTAAGTTTGTTTTTCCATATTCTTTGTTAAATCATCAAATTCATTGGCCACCTCTGTTGCCTGCATTTGTGTCCTACAACAACCATCTACACATCTTGACATTCTAAAGTTTTCTAGGAAAGAGAAGAACACAATTCCATATATTCATTATTTCTTTGTCAGTTCCTGGAAGGCTTAAGTTGATGATTTCCAAGCAATGCAGTTCCTGTTGGTCCCAGCAGAGTTTAGTAAACTTCATGTTTATGTTAATTGTTATAGGACAGTAATTGTTTCTCCCAAAATATGGCTACCACATAAGTAGTGTCTATTGGTTGTTATGGAGACCAGCTAAATCAAATATGACACTCATTGCTGCGGTTTTAAGCTATTTCTTTTCTTACCATCCTCCTCACGATGTATTTAGGCAGGTAAATAATGCATTTGCATTTTATATCCACAACATAAGGGAAATAATGTCTCATAAATTTCTAATTAGGGATTCATAGAGGCTCAGATCAATTTAAAAAGTCTAAAGTTATGAATAATAATTCAGTTGTAAAGTGACTGTAGGTGTACCAAAACCTTTTCCACATGTAACTGGTAAATGCAATCCTTTATTTTTTTTTTTTTCTTGGGATTTTTTTCCTAACTAATAAACAATTAAATAATAATTCATACATAGCATGGTTATTCCTGTTCTACATTGTAAATTTATAGTAATCAGTGTAACCTTGAGAAAACACATTTATGCATTTGCAGGGCAGTTTGATGGGCGCGGTGTAACCCTGCTGGAGGTGTGTGGGAGCTGGCCTGAGAGCTTCGGCGTGCCCAGGCACCATATTGGATCGACAGACATCAGCGATGAAGGCCTGCGGGAGAGGCTAGCCGACGCCATGTCTGAGTCTCCTTCAAGGGACATAGTGGGCTCTGCTACAGGTTAGTAGAGGTTTCATGCTGTGTAGTCACACTCATTCTTAAATGAACACACAGGCTTTTCATATAAATAAAAGTATTTTGTCTACTTTTCTTTTAAAATCAGGCAAAAGGATAATTGTAATGTTGGCATAATATTCCACTTCAAGTTATTTTAGCTCAGCTGTGTTTTGTTCTGGTATGTTTTAAGTACATTATTAAATCACCAAGTTAAAATCTAAAATGAAGTCAGTCTTAGTAAGAATATAATTTCTTTTCTAATTTTTGCACTTTCACATATTACCAAAAACCAATAATGACATTTCCAGACATTTTTTTGGGAAGGTATAGGATGCCCATTTCCAAATATCTTCTGCTTTTGGCTTTTTCTTACTTGCATTTTTCAAATTCCTACTTCATTTATCGCGAGAAATATTTAAACCAAGCTGGTATTATGCGGAAAAAAACAACCGTCTCCTCTATTAATCATTCATTTACTACAATTAAGCACATTTTATTGGTTCAGTTTCACTAGCCACACTGATACTTATCACTGCCTGACCTGTGGAATCAATAAATGACTTAAACCTTTTTGACAATTTGAATGCCAGGATTCTTGCACAAAAGAGATATTTTTTTTATCTCAATGGGATATTCCATTAATAAATTAAAAGTAAAATAAAATAAATCAAGGCTGCAAGTCCTAGGACTTAATGGTTAAAACGAAAAGTAGGGATCATAGCAGTAGACAGAACATTCTTGATGGGTTCACTGGCTCTCATTACTTTTGCAAATAGTTAAGAAATGTGAAGCCATCACTTAGACATTTGAATGTCACAAAATGTCTATTTCAGCAACCTGACAAACAGAACTGTCATATCTTCCCTCTCAGGATCCAAAAATATGTAAAAAAAGTAGAAAAATGCCTCTTTGTTCCATATGAATTTGTGCCCTTCAACAGAAAGAAGGTACTTCCTGTAGGTGAGCAGTGTTGTTTTACCTGCTGAGGATTTCCCAGAAGGGCTTTTCTGACAATTTCATGCACATTAAGAGTTTCATGTGTCCTTATATGGTGCTGCTCTTCATCACACATTTCATAATCAATGTTCCCAAAGTCCCTAATTGTCTTGTGACCTCACCATGGCATTACCCAGCAGGCAGTGCAGTCAGCTCAGGATCCAGTGATTGATTAGCTCAAACAGAGTGACATGTTGAGCTTGTGTTTGTGTGTTAGAACTCTTGGTATATCTGCACCCGTCTTGCTTCGATATGAAACTTCCTGTCTTTGTGTGTGTGTGAACCAGGTTTTTATATCCTTGGGGGGACCTGTGTATAGGGGGGTGTGCGTGTGTGTGTGCAGCAGACATGCCGTTGGCCCTGACAGTCCAAATGGTTAACTCGTTTAGGAAGCGGCAGTGAGCCCCCACCATCCCCCTTCTTAAGTGAACAAGAGCTCCTTTGATTTAAGTGTATGTATGTGCACAATATTGGGAGGGGGACACTTCCACAGAGGCAGCTACAGGAATGGGAAGGGTATTTTGTAAAGGAGTGGGGGTCACAACACTATAATGGATTTAGCATCGACTATCAACCCCCCTCCACAAGCCATATTCAGCTGCCGCTTTCTCCCCCCACACATCTTTCTCTCCATGTAAGGACTTAACCTTATTTGGACTGTCTTTCTCTTCTCTCTCTTTCTCTTCTCATCACTCTTTTCTGCCCCCTCTCATCCCTCTTTTTCTGTTTCTTCATTAGATTAGACGTTGAAGGCTTCTGCTTGCCACCAGTCAGTTGCTCCTTGTTCTCCACCATCGCATCTAAACCCCTTCTGTCCCCCTCCGCCCCTCTTTAATGTAACACAAAATTCATTACTGATCACATTACATCAAACCTTACACACACGCATGCACACGCGCACAATGACACCGTCTTTCCTGTGCCTTGAGCCATGATGAAGACATCATCCTCAGGGAATGTGATGGACTTGTTGGTTTGTCCATCCATTCATACAGACACAGAGGCTTCAATCATTGCTGGTTAATCTAATTGCGCAGCACTTCTTCCCGGGAACATATAGGAAATGTCCCTGTGTCTGCTGTAAGCAGCACAGAGCCATGTGGGACCAGGGGTTGTGGTTTCATTAGACGGGGACATAAATTCAGTTGTCATTATTCATCCTGGTTGCAGAATGATGGATGGATCGACTCTGTGACAATACTTGATAACTTGTTAACTGAAGAAATAATCAGGATCTGCATACATAACTCTTGGATTGGTTCTATTTTATCCCTAAAGGCCATATTCACATTAAACACACACTACTCATATGCACAGTGTGTGCACCTTACCTTATACCTTACAATGAAATAAAAAAGCTTCCGTACCATCTGTTGGCATAATGAATTGCATATATTGACATTGCAAAGTGATTGATGTGGGACTCTCTGATGCTGTTGATCACTGCAAACCTATAACTTGAGCCGTGGTTTGTTTCTTTTACACAGCAGATAATTTTTTAAACTTGTGCATGTCTTAGTTAAAAGGTATTATTGCATTGCTTTGGTGTGGAGTGATTCAGATACTCTATCAGACACTCATGTTCTGTTGTGTCTATAATCTCTTCTGGATTGGTTTGGCTTCTGGTTTGCCTGTGGTTCACATATTCTGGGTCTGGTTGCATGCATCAGACTGTGACATGTTTTCCATGATGGTTTCTAGATGAACTGTGAATTGCATAATGTAGAAATGTGACATTGTGCTAAATGTTTAAATAAATGTTTAGCACAGTAAACATTGTGTTAAGTGAAATGTGCTTGTTACCCATTGAATGTATGTTATAGAAATACATTCAGTTCTTACAGAAGAACATTTGTCAGGATGGACTGAATTTTGCAGAGCCAGTGCATACAGTACAGAGATGATATACTCTGTGTGTGTGAGTACTAGTTTGGCTATTCTATTTAGGATTGTTTCTGTCATATTTACTAATCTTTTAAAACTGATGGGCCTTATGGGGACCAAAGCCTGGTCCTAATACATCGACCCCTTATTTGGGGCATGGTATTGGGTTTTGTTTAAGGTTCGTCTTACTTTTATACAAGTAATGTTAGATTTAGGGATAATGTCTGGGTTAGGTAGAAATGCAGAATACATGCTAGTTGTATGGGCAGAAATACAACAGGCTATAGAAATGAATAGAAAATGAACTATGGAAGTCAATGGAAAGTTCCTGTGAAGATGGAAAACATACTTTGTGTGTGTGTGTGTGGGGGGGGGGGGGTGTTGTCTGGAGCCAAACATGCTTACCTAAGAAAATCAACAGGCAAATAAGTTAGATTATTTAAAGAATTTGTGTTCTAACACATTATCCCTGATAGAAGTCATATGAAATACTGTGTACACGGCAGTCAGATTCTTCAAAACCCAAATCTAACAGACAGGAACAGATGAATGTGTTGGCACCCCTGATGTGTACCAATAAATTCAGGTCTTATTACACTGATTTGGTTCATATATCTTACCTTTGAGTACATTTATTCAGCTGGGAAAATTGCTTTTAACTAAATTATTGGTAGCATTAGTGTTGGTACGTGTGATATGAAGGAGTTTTTACTATGTCCATTTGCCAATAGGACAGTACCTAACCTTCTCCTGGAACATTTCAGAAGGTTGAGGGATACAGATAGATACAAACTCTTTCCACAGTCTCTCCAGATCACCCAGAATCCTAAAATGTCTTTAATGCTCTCTTCTCTTCAGCTCAACCCACAATAGGAGTTTAATCTAAGAACTATGATACCCATAAAAAACTGTTAATTTTATGTCCGGATAACTATTTCTGCATTGATTTGTCTATATTTTATTGATCATTATCCTGCTGAAAGACCCAATGGTGATCAGTTTTCTGACAGGGGCCACTCATTTTTTTACTTAAAATCTTAAAATCTTGGTACACCGGACCCAACCTTGACATCTGGAGAAACTAATGCATTGTCGCTTACAAATCCAGCCCTCGAAGGATGCAGCCCCTCACTTCAGACATGGCTAAAGGGTTTGGTTTGTTTGACACAGTGCAGTGTGAAAGCAAACCACACCAAATGAAGATGGATCAAATGTCACAACAGTTTTGGTCCCCAATCAAACAGTTTTATACCGGACTATCAGGTATGAAAACAATTTTTTTGTAGAAAGGTAGGGATTTTTTTTACCTACCTTAAGTTCCTGTTCACTTTTCATTGCGATCAGATATACTGGTCCTTCTCCAGCCTAGTGGCCAGTTGCTAAAGGAAATGGAGCATTGTGTCATGTCGTATTCACATGTCTTTATGTGAAAAGTATTTGCAATCCCTGTGCATATACATGTGCCTTTTTGTGAGGCTTCAGTGGGCCAGGGCAGATGGTATCTTGCTCAGTGTCTCCCTTTAATGGGAGCTGTGACCCCCGCAGTTAGAAACACAGTGGGGTCGCTTACATAGTCCTTGAACCTGATTGCAAACACACACTCAGTCCTGGCTCACCTGTAAACATATAATCTTCAAGTATTTTTCCTGTCATCTTCTTCAACATGACCGTTCAGGTCATTTATCAAAAATTTCAGCTTTATCTATCTGTTTTTCAATGCATACTGGCACAATGTTGTTTATAATCGTTTCCTTCATGCCTCCAAAGTTAGTCTGCAGAACGACAAACTAAAACAGATTAGACTTTTTCCTGCTCTTCTATGTGTCTTTTCACACATATTCAGAGGATCAGAATTGGAATGCTTGTTGATGTAACAAATCACCATCTCCCTGACATTCTCTTCCAGCATACACACTCAAACTCACCCACATACACAAGTGTGTGCATACTCTTGCAGATTCACAGAGAAAACAAAGATTCCAGTCAGAGTAATGGGGCTCTCACGCTAAAGCCGAGACCCGGCGTCGCCAGCTTGGAGGGCAGGTGACACTTACAGGGAGAGATGGACAGACCGACAGAGGGAGAGATAGAGCTGAAGATGAAGAAAGGAAGCAGAGAGGAGAAGGGAAAGGGCTGGAGGGAGGAGGGTCTCACTGACGACTAAAGCACTGGGGCTGAAATTAGATTTTGCTCCAATGATATAATGTTGCTAACTAGATTTGGCTTATTGGTGCCTACCCAACATAAATTCCATTGAAGCCATATGGAGAATAGACCACTGCTCAACACAACCTGGTGTTTCAGCTGCCTCGGGAACAATGGTACCAGTTTTGTCAGTTTACTTGCATGATGCAAGTTTCCCACATCCAGTATTTCCAACATTTGGAGGGTTTTCAGCTGTACTGCCATTTAAATATATTTATTTAAATGCTAATAGCTGAAAAAAAACACCAGACATCAAGTATTAACAACTGGAGGTGTGAGCAATCTCTTAATGAGAAGATCACTCTGGTAGAATGGTTAATTATAGATTACTTCCAAATCAAGATTACCCATGAGTCTCAAGACCGGTCATGTTCTAGGTCAGAGTTTCATCATCAGTAAAAAAAAAATAAACATAGAAAGGCTTAAAGTGTCTTGCTTGGTTATATTTTTCTTTGATTACAGATAGATCTGTTTAGAGTAGAGCTGACTGATGGGTGTTCAATACCCAGGAGAAGAAAATTTGGTTATGGTCTGTCAACAGCTGATATTTAAATCCATTATTCATCATCGGCAGTTTCATACCACAAAAATCACTAAATGTTTGAATTTAGTTCAGTACTGCATGATGAACTGTAGAAATAAAAACCGTATGTTATAGTAGAAACATGTTTTTTGTTTCTCCTGATGCTTTTAATAGATGAAATGACTGCTGGTATTTCCCACCTGATGATGATAATGATGATGATGATGATGATGATCACTCTAGATGCCAGTAAGCAGTGGTCACTTTGGCAAAACAATATGTAGCGTGTGTGCGTGTAGGGGTGTGCATGGGTGTGTGTGGGTGTGTGTGTGTGCTCATTTATATCTTATTTAGGACCTTTCTGGTATATCCACTAACCTTCAGAAGACCGGTGGATCTTACAGTGGCTCAGCCCCGTCCTAATGCAGTGAACCCCCTTTTTTAGGCTTACGGGTTAAGTTTATCTTTTTGGTGTGAATTAAGTTTATGTTACATATCATGGTTATGAAAATACTGGTAACGATTAGGGGGAGGGTAAGTGTTTGATATAAATTAAGTTACTAGAATGAATTAAAATCAATACAGTTTTATGGCTAGAAATACTAATGTGCTAAGAGATAAAGTTTTTTCCTGGCAGCCATTCCATGCAAATCCAAATCATCACCCCTCCACTGTCATGCTTAGCAGAAATTAGGTGTTTTGGCCAAGACTTGGATTTGGTTTTGGCCTAACAACCCCACTTTCCTCTAATTTGCTTAAAGGGAAGTGTTCCAGAATACCACCCTGTTCATAAAAAATTCCTCCTTCAATCATAACAGAGAAGTCAGACTTGCTCACTCTGTTTACAGTAAAAGGACTCCTATAAACTTTAAATATTAACATGCCTGCTGAGACTTGTGCAGTCTTTAGCCGTATTCTGACTGGATTAGTTTTACTTAGGGACCACATACTATTTGTAATAATTGTGGAGACTGTCAACGTTATTAATCCCGAGAGAATCGGCCATGTCAGTAATTTGTAAAGTGAAAAATCCCCTGCAATTTACCGACTATATTTTGCTGAATTCCCGGGTCGTGTGATAATACTAATACAATGTGAATAGTCATCTCTGTGATTTGGACAAACGTGCAGGATCCGAAACATAATTATGTGATTTTTCTTTTCCTGGGCGCATTTCTATTTGCTTTTGGCTGAGAATGGAGGCTCCTGTGGAGGGCAATGAAAACCTTTTGGGTTCCAGACCAGCAAAACCCAACTGGCCCAAAGCAGCATCAAAAAGAAAAGAGTGAATAGAAGGAGCAAAGTCAGATAAAAATCATCAAGTCATTGCTGAAGGCTTTCTACCTTGGTATTGTTCAAAAATAGTTTCCAATATCAAAGTTTCTAACTTTGAAGAGGTTTTCACACTTGCTGATAGTAACTTGCATCATTAACATTGTCTGTTGACACCTTATTTTCTCATTTCCTGCAGAAGAATAAAATTTTGTAGTGTTTGTAGACTTAGTTTACTAAAATTGTATTATAAAAATTTAGTCGACTAAAAAATGACTAAAACAATTTTGATGACTAAATTATGACTAAGACTGATTAAAGACTAAAACTAAACAGAAACTTGTTGTCAAAATTAACTCTGGGAAGCACCAAGAATTAGTGTTTTTATGACTTTGTTTAGCCTTTTAGCTTACAAAGTCAGTTAAAGAAAATATCACATATGGTTGTTGTTTTGATGTTCTATTAACATCATCTTAATATCTTGTTGGTTTCTGGTTGCTGTTTTTTTGTTGTTGTTGTTGTTTTGTAATGTATTTATATTCAAAATCATTATAGAAATAAGCATAACTTTTTACTACAACTGTAAATAATCTGATTTGGCTATGATAATTTCCAGATTATAGAGTGCATCTAAATATAAATCAAACTGACAAACTTTTTTAAAAAAATGCATGTGTGCCTCAGGTGTCCGCATTGTTAACATGAGATATTTACACAGAAAATACCTACTGGAACAGTGCTGCTTAACAGGAGCAAGACATATTTATGCAGGAGTTATTTACAGTTTTGAACATTTTTAATGAAACCAAATTTTTTTATAATGCATAGCCTTCCTGCTTTAGGCTGAAAGACATAATAAAGTAGATTTAGTGGTAAAGTTATGTTTACTCAAGAAGATAATAATAATAATAATAATAAAAAAAAAAACGTTTTTAATCCCTACATTATTAGGTAGCACTGTGACTCTAATCTAATGTGTAACTTGGAACACTTTCAGTATCATACATGTCTTATCTGATTCACCACGACTCCTGAGTCATTGTAAGTCATAGTCTGAAGATCATTTTAAATAGCCTGACTACATATTTATTTTTTATGTTTCTGTGCTCCAGTCTGTATGTTGAGTTTTTTTTTTTGATTGATGAGGTGTGGGTCCAGGGGACCACCCACACCTACTATGTCATAGACAGCTTGTTTTGTTGGATCCCAACTCAAAGAAACTGGGAGTCATAATAATAACAGTAATAATAACAACAGCAGTTAAAACAGTCTGAACAGCTCAGAGCTCAGCTGGCCCTCTCAGTGCCCGACTCAACACAAATATTTAGGGGAGCCTTATCAGCACAGAGAGCCTGAAAGTGTTTCCTCCCTGGTGTCTGCATGTGGTCCAGCATACATATATATGTGTGTGTGTGTGGGGGGGGGGGGGGGGGGGGGGGGGGGGGGGGTGGGTGGGGGGGGGGGGGGCAGTGGGGGGGTGGGGCTCAACCGAAATAAATTTATTTTACAAAAAA
>CAEFZY010036254.1:0-27079 GCA_903066815.1 Brachyrhaphis roseni
AAAAAAAAAAAAAGCTGGTTAGTTATAATAAATCAAAAACAGCCCAAAATTAACAATGCATGCCCCCAAAAAGTGTATGTAAACTTCTGATCTCTTCTGTACATAAATGACACTAATACAGCGTATATACATGTAGTATTTACACAAAGAGCTGCAGTGGTTTCTTCACCTGATCCTGTTTTTTTCTCCAGTTTCACTTTCAGCGCCATCTGCCCCTCCTGGAGTCGCTCTTTAATCCATCTGTTGCCTCTCAAACCATCTCAGGCTTTCACCCCCCCCCCAATCCTGCCCTCTTACCAGATTTCACTGCAGAGCTTTGTTAAAATGTTGCTGATTTTGAAGAAAAAGCCAGTGTGGAGTGTGTGTCGCAGGTCAAACCGCCGCTGACTGGAAACGCATTTCTGTCCACATTAAATGTAAACATGGGGATTATTCTCTCCACTTCGTATTCAACAAATTTTTTTTTTTTTTTTTGAAAAATATGTATATGATACAGACAATTTGACACATGAAAAACATTCTTTCATTGGGTTTTTCTTATTTACATTTACATGAACCCCTCACTCAGATAAGTTACACAAATACCTTCCTGCTGCATTCAAATCCAGAAAACACTTTTTTTTTAAAGCTGCAAAATCTTACGAAATCCTCATCTTCAAGTTACACTTTCCATGCACATCCCATCCCACTGATCCCACAGCAGATAAACTTTCTAACACTTTGGTAAACATTTGACATTTTTCCAGAGCAGCTCAGGGGAGAAAGCAGGACTCTGAGTCGAGTAGAAATGGGGCGAAAAGCTTATCTCCAAAATAGAAATAAAGCCTTAAATGAAGCAACATAAGCTGTTTACAGTGACCAACGTAAATCCCAACGCTTTGAGTCTTTGACTTCTGCTCCCTGGCTGCGTCTCGGCCCGCTTCAGCCCAGGATGTCCAGGTAAACGGGCGGGTTCTTGACCAGCTCCAGCAGGCGGCTGTGGATGTCCTTGATGACCATCCTCTGCTGGGGCTCCCTCTGCCAGCAGCCGTGCATCAGCTGGTACACCTCCTTGGGGCAGGTCCGGGGCCGCTCCAGCTCCCGCCCCTGCGTGATGCATTCAATGGCCTGTTGGGATGGAAATAACATCGACTGAAAAGGAGAGTTTATCTGTAATATAAATGTAATGAAAGCTTTTTTTAATTTTTGCTTTAAATGAGTAATTGTTTTTCACAAACTTGGGACAGACTCATAAAATTAAAAGCAAAACTTAAAACATATTCATAGGAAGTTTAGTGGAAGGAAGAAGTGTGTTAGGGAAAGGTGTAACTGCAACTTTTCAAGAAAACCTTTTTACTTTCTGAAATAAGTATTTTTCTCTGTATTCTAACTATAAAACTGGTCCAGGAACAAAAAATATTACTTTTTTAAATAATCATAATTTTAATTTCTATATTTAGGTTTCAAAATACAGACGAATGTAAAATTTTGACAGAAAAACTGATGAATATATTTTCTTCTAAGTGGAAAAAAAGGCACATTGTTTCCAATTTTACATAAAAACATACATTCTTGGTACTGTTAATGTCGTTCTGTTCAGGAACTTCAATGCAATTATTCAATGAAAAGCTGAAAACTGCTGAAGCCTGAATTTGTTATGTGAGGTTGATTCTGTTTCAAAGAAGACCATGCATTTTCTCAGAGTGTTTTTAAGAGAAACAGGCCCACAGCATCACAGACCCTCCACCATGCTAAGGAGTGGGCAGGTGGGCAGTTTTCATGTTAACCTCCCCTGGACTGTTTGTTGGTGAAAAGCTGGAAGTCCCAACAGACTTCACTAAACTTCACATGTTTACATTTGTGATGGTAGAACTTTAAAAAGTCTTTTTCCTGCCTCAAAGAAACAATGGGGTTGCTATGGAGACACTTTGCTGCAGCTTTCTGATAGTAAACCGTCGTCCTGTGTAAAATGAGCCTTTGTGTCACGTTATATTTACACCTCAGGGAAACAAGAAGTAATGGGTTACTGATTAAAAGTTCCTAGATACTGATCAGTTTAAGAAAATTAATAAATTAGAAAAATGGAATCTTACAGGAACTATTAGGGGTAAAACCTAACAGCAGCACCAGAGTAATTTACTGACTAAATGTGATCAAAGTAAAGGTTAGATCATTCCAGTGATATATTTTTATTATTCTAGATATTTTTTAAGGTCATAAAAGCTTTAAAAACTGGGGTGTTTTCTCCATTTACAGCATTTTAACCAGGCTGGCTGATCCCTAATGTTTCCTTGTAGGCCCAGCAGAAATAAATCAGCAGTGCTCTTATGTATGGATCCAGTGAATGTATTGATTTACCCGCCTTTGTGGCAAGAAATTGAGACCACAAAGCTCGGTGTCAAAAAGGTGTCTAAATAAGCTCAGTGTTCAGGAGCCGAGCCTCACAGGCAGCTGCGTATTCAGGCCAAAACCTCAGCTGCGCTGGTAAAAACACTTTATAAGAGCTAAAACAAACAGGTTCCAATGTTCACATTTAAAAGAACAAATCAAACACATTCAATAATCTCCATCACTACTAATAATCAAATTTTAAAAAATCCTCTTTCAGTTCTAAAATTTACAAAAAGAGATAAAAACAGCAGCAGAACAAAAACACAACACATCACACTGCATTATTTAACAAAAAACTCAAATCCAGCAGCTTCGGTTTTCATATTCAAGTTCATGCAGAACAGTTAGAAACTGGCAGAATAAGTCAAACTTATGTATTAGATTTAGGTTTAAGCTTGCAAAAGTCCGTCTGCATGAAGCTCAAGACTTCTGAGATCCCTGAACAGAAAACACAGCAACATGTCTGGAGAAAACTGAACAGCCTCAGGCCAAAGTAAAGCACGGAGGTGGAGGTCTGATGATCTGGACACCTGGCAGTCCTCAGTTACATTCACACAGCAGGTCTTCTTACCCCTTTACAATACAGTTTTTTGCTGAAATCCTTGTTTTTATTTTTACATGGTTGTTCACGCTACTAATTAAATGCAACTCCAATCAGACTTCTCTGTGAGCGTTTTATCTCCACATTTACTGCGTCTGTCGCTCTCTGGTGCAGAATTATGATGCATGTCTCAGTCTGAAAATCTACAAGATGGTTCAAACATCAGACGCTTTGAAATCTATCACATACAATTGAGCTGTTTTTGTCTTATTTGGCATTTGGCAACAACTGAAGGCACTTTTAACTTTGTTGTACATGTGACAATGAAAAAGTTTCTATTGTGTTCTATTCTGTTCTAGGATCACATATGGAAGAGGCACAAATCAGGTGAAAAGATTGGAATCGTGTTGTTCAGACTGCTGTGAGAAAATCAGACATGGGCAAAAAGAATCGTATTTGGGCCAAATTTCCTGGACCATGAAATACTCTATAGACCAAAGAAACATGGACTCAAATATGCCACAACTGTCTGACAGCAGCATTATCTACAATGGATGAAAAAGAATAGAAACAGGCTGTTGCAACGGCCCAGTCAAAGTCCAGCCTCAAAGTGATTGAAATGATTGGACAGAGCTGTGCAGAAACTGGAGAAGTGATCCAAAATTCCTCCACAACAACTAGAGAGACAAATATTCAGATTTATTCCCCCAGATTATTTCTGGTCTCATCTATAAAAACACACATCCTGTTTGATCTCACTCACTTCCTGCCAACTGGAAACTTAGAAAAGTAGAAGAACCTCAACAACCAGAAACTGTTACTTTCTTTAGGCCGCCTGACTCCAATCTCAGAGCAGAAAACACAAACAGTCTCAGCCAGTTCATTGATCTTTCCTTACGTATCCATTATGAAGTGATCATGTTTTCTTATATGTAATGTTTTGAACATTGCAGGTTTTGGAACAGCACACTGCATCCTCTTGCTGCTTTCAGCAATGTCCTATTTATCTGCTTTTCATCGCCCTGCGTCGCTTTGTGCTGCGTCGCTTCGTTCCACTCCAGCAGATAAAGCTGCATGGTGCAGAACCAACATAAATATATCTTTATGTGTAGCAGGTAGCCTGTAGTTTACGAAGTGTCAGTCCGTTTCTGGATCCAGCTCAGTACAATAGGGGTAAAAAAAACAGAATTGTCTATTTACAGTGCAGACAATTACATGTAAAAGCTGTGAAGTTTTCGAGCTGATGTGTTCTATAGGACCTGTGACAATGTTTGTCGAGAGGTTTATTCAGACAGAATAAAAGAATCAGCTTTTTCAAAACCGTCAAGGTTTCTGTTTGTCTTAGTGAGGAATGGTACAAAACATCAACAACACACACAAGCCAGTAACAAGCAAACATCCCATAAACAGCTGTGGAACCGACCTTTTTCTGAGCAGCATTGCTTCTAATTAGCCAATCAAAATCAACTAACAGATCTCCTAGGACATAGATTTGCTGACAGTCATGTGGCACAAGCCAAGGTTCACATGAATCAATGTGTGTGTCTTTCTCACATAGCAATCTTCCAGATTACAGGTTGTTGCTAATTAGCATTTAGCTAAAAATGAAGCTGAAAAATCACAGATTTTTTCAAGACACTTTCAGCTAAAAATGCCTGCACTGCCATATGCTTTCTCTAAATATAAAAAGTTTTGATTATTAAGTGATGAAGAATATTGTTTAATTTTGAGACTATTGAACAGCAGTGTCTGCTAATGTTTGTCTCTTTAGCATATAGTGAGTGTCCAGCACCATGGACAGCAGCACCTCTGGGTTTATATTTTGCTTCCACTGAGGTTTTAAGACTTCTCAGTATCTGGAGTGAATTGTTTTTCCATAGAAAATTAGCAAATTACTAATGCTACCTTAAACATGAACTTTGTTTCCTTTTGGGTTTTTTCTCTCCAAAAGTTTCTTTTCTGGTTGAAGTCATTGACTGATCTTCTGTATTCACATGTGTGCAAGCTCTGTGCTTCTGCTTGGAAGAGAAAACACTCCCGGCTTAGTGCTTTGTTCGTCTCTCTGTTCCCTGGTTGGAGACATTGATAGAGTAGTTGAGGCCATTAACTCGATGAAGTTAGCATTTCTATATCTAAGTTTGTATCTATCCGGACTGAGCTGATAGCAATAATAATTATGTCATTCTTTCTGATGGAAACTACTCTCAGGCTAAAGGTTCCTGGCTCAACCCATTAATGGAGATATTGCTTCTGTAACTCTGTGTACTTTTTTTCCCTCACAGAAAGTTGTTCCTTTCTGCTGTTGTGACATTCTTACATAAAAGGGTCAGTTGCTGCAGTGATTTAAGATCATTTGTTGTGAAATTGTGCCATAAAAATAAACTAGTGGTGAGACTCGATTCAAACTTTTAACCAATCCTTGCAATCAACAACAGTGGACAAAATAAGTAACATTTTTCAATTCAAAAACAATTTTTGCTGCTAAATTATTGAATAAATAGACATATAAGGTCAATAACAAAGATATTAGTTATTGTAACCATCAGATTGGTGCAAAGTGCTATTTATACCTATTCAAAGTTCACATGTTGCTGCTGCTACATGTTTAGCATTGAGATGCTATTTTAAGCTTGAATAGCTTTGCTAACAGGCTAATTTCTGTTTGCACAACTTGAACACAACAATAGTATTTTACAGCATCTCATCAAATCATTTTCTGAAGTAAAAATTAGGCTCTAGTGGGCCAAAAGAAGCTGCTCTTTGTTCTTTCTGAATCCAGACATCCTGCCTCACCAGTTTTAATCTTTAAAAGCAACATTATTCTATACAGATCTGTGTCCATTAGCAGCGACGTCTGGGACAATCGAAAGCAGCCAGTAATGTTTGCAGCACTGGTACAGTTCACAGCGTTGCTCTGCTCAGTGAATAAAGCACTGTGAAGGATCTCCACCTGACTCTTTTTACTGCCGTTAACCTTTGCCTGATTAAGTGAGCAGAAGACGCCAGTCACCAGAGCCACTTCACACCAAAATGAGCCGTCAGTCAGTCGGACTCACAGCTGAACACTGAGACTCCTAATGAGCCACTGAAATGCCTGCTGTCTCCACATCAGGTTGGGGTGATTTATCTCCGCAGCTCAGTATTTAGGCAACATGATAATTTCACCTGTCCCTCACCAGGCGAGACAGATTAGGATAATGAGGTTACATCTTATTGGCATAGGGCAAAAATGAAGCCAATGAGATTAGAATCGAGTACAGAGGAAAAGTGATCCACTCTTCTCTGGAAAGAAGAGCGGCTCCTGGCCTGTAATAGCACCGCTGCGGTCACAGTGGAGACCCACTTCTTGGTGCTTAAGCTAAAAAGGCCAGACTGGACCGCCCTTAATTACTATGAACTTATTGATTAGCTCAAGAGTGCAGAATATGTAAGGCTGCAATGGGCTGACAGGTAAAACGATGAGAGAGAAACAATCCAGACTCAGGTATCGATGCTAATATGAGTTGAAAAGTTCATTTAAAGAGTAATAATTTGATTAACTCAAATCAAAACATGTACAGTAGAGGTTAGCCACCATCAGAGCTGAAATTGTCTTCCACTGCTAAAGTTACATGGAATTATTACAGGCACTAAGAATGCTTCTATGGGACGCTTCTTCCAGTTAAAACTGTTTTTACTTTCCACTATCACCATATACTTGTTAAGGAGGAGGGATTGCTGCAAAGAGAATAAATACCTTTTTGGGAATACATTGGACCCCTGCCAATTAGTGGATTTTTTTGTGTGCAACTAAACTCCAAATCATTCATAGAAAACTCACCTTTTTCAATAATTTTTTTTCTTTGATACATATTTTAAAGTATGTATGTATATATACTTATATTTATATATATTTTTCACTTCTTCTTTCTCCTTTTTGAGCATATTAAGATTATTGTGGTACAAAAATATGTCTTTTGCATTCTTTGTTTATGTCTATGTCTATGCTATTTTATACTGCTACCATGTTTGAAATAAATAAATAAATAAATTAAAATCCAGGTGAGTTGCCTATGAAATGCTACGTGACACGACATTGGCTAGTGTTTCCAGACCAACCAATCCAGGAGCTCGATACATTTTTCCTGATGCTGATTGGCTGTACCCAGAGAGGAAGACTGTGGATGTTTTATTTAATGTTTAACACAGTTCTAGAATCCCATCAACCGTGTCCAAGTTCTTGATCAAAAAGTGATTCTTTACTCCAACCTAGCAAAGATTTGCTGCCAAGTGAGTACCAGTTATTCTGCCAGATTTGGTGTCTTACCTCTGGAAACATAAAAACCACTATCAGCAGTTTGGAACTGCAACTGGTTTAAGGGGAAAAAACCCTAAAACAATATGTGGTTACTGGTTTTACTGGGGCTTTTTTCACTTCTTTTAGGGATAAACTAAGATACTGCTAGCGTCATTTGAGCAACAATTTTCTGTTTTCATCAAAACCAGAACAACACACTCAGGCCATTATTTACCTCACTGTTGGACAGCTGGTACCAGGGTTGTTTGCCGTAGGTGAAGATTTCCCAAAGAACGACTCCAAAGCTCCAGATGTCGCTCTCCGTTGTAAACTTCCTGTACATGATGCTCTCTGGCGGCATCCAGCGGATCGGAAGCATCGTACGTCCACCAACCTGAGGATGATCCAACAAAACACTTAACCGCACAGAAGAAATATCAAAGGAAACAGCTAAAATGTTGGTGGACCTCCAGACACGTACCCGGTAGTAGTCTGTGCTGTAGATGTCTCTGGACATACCGAAGTCTCCGATTTTCACCACCAGGCCTTCTCCCACCAGACAGTTGCGTGTGGCCAGGTCGCGGTGGACGAAGTGCAGCGAGGCCAGGTAAACCATGCCTGAGGCGATCTGGGCGGCGATCTGCAGCATCTGGGGCAGAGTCAGCTGGCCCAACGGGGGCAACTTGGACTCCTCCAGGATACGAGCGTCCGGCCCGTGAGCTCTGTGGGGGAAACGCAGAAGACAGGTGCAGGTTATTGCTATTCGTATGTTAGTTGTTTAAATCGGCAGTATTATGTGTTTTCCAGCATATTCGAATAACTATGTTCACTTCAGTTACTATATAAATGCAATTTATATTAAATATGACTTAAAAGAAATTTGACTTTGTAATTTAGCATCTTGAAATTGGGTCTGAAACGCCGCCTTCTTGAAGTCATCACAGCATCACTCCTCTATTAACCCTTTAACAATGTTTTTTTTTTATCAGAGATTTGCTGATTAGCTCATATAATGCCACCAGCTGCTTGCTAATTGCTGTCGGCTAGTCTGAAGGAGCTCAATAGGGGAGTCTCTGCTTCATTTCATTTGAAAAAAGTGAGAGGGAAAACTTCACTCAGCTTCATGGATGAGTAATAAGTGAACCATTTTATTTAAAAGATTCACAATAATTTTGAAAAAGTGAAACATTTAGATTATTCCCACAAAGAATAAAGTTTTAAACTATTTATTGCCATTAAGTTTGATGATTTTCTGCTTACAGATCACGAAAACACGACATTTAAGAAAATCATAAGAAATATTGCTTAAAAGTTGTTCCTTTCAAAATCTGACAGACAAACCTCAGCTGTTCTTCAATGCACGTTGGAACCTGTATATTAAAACACATAATAGCTACTGTTATATGTTTGTATTTTAAGAGCGGAACATGAGAGGCATAATAAATGCAGACAAGGTCATGTGGGCCCACATGACTGAAGAACCTGCAGGTCCTTGTAATGATTCACCTACTATTGGCTGTTTATGATTATGAAAACACTCAGATTGGCCTCTCGGCGTATTTGTAATTACGGCACCAACCTTGGGTCACCTGAGGGACAACGACCTCAGAGAGCAATCTGGAGATTGAACATTTTCAGTCACATCCAGTCCGAGGCCCCGGAGCGCCACAGACGTGGTCAGCACCACCGCGCCACAATAAAGCCATTTAAAGCCAACGCTTAATAGAAAACACGAGGCTTGTAATACGCCCACAATTGATTTGCAATAATGTAATTCAGAGATGCAGAGCACATTAACGCGCTGTTGTTTCTGCGGATCATGAACACCCACTCTGACATCCAACTGGCTAAATGAGCAAATCACAGCTGATGTGTCTCCATGTGTCACCCATCCATCCTAATCTCTCTCCTCTCCATATTACAAAGGAAGTTGTCTATACAATCACTATTAGTTTAAAAGGCAGGTGGCAGGGTGGGAAAGCAGCTGCAACGTGGGGGCTCTCAAAGAACTCACCCACTCTGTTTTCTGGAAATGTGATTTTGAACCGTCCCTGAACATATATCTCAGAAAAAGCCTGCATGAATGCACACACGAGTGTTTTTTGGGGGGGTTTTTTGGATGGAGGGGTGGCGTGTGTTTTCATTTCCAGTCTGTCTCCTGTGCAGGACACCCGGCGATCTGTTTTAACTCCGTCTACTCCGATACTTTCTCAGATTGTTTCCAAGGTGCCAACTGAGCTCTGATTGGTTCACTTCCCTTCAAGTCCTTCTGTTGCTTTCTGAATGATTTATCAAAATTTATAAATGGAAGCTTTTCTGTCAGTATGCAAAACAACAAAAGGTCATTTTGTATATGACCCCTTAGACAATAAATCAGTTCAACTACAGCAGACTTTTCTGCTTTTGCTCAAATATTTCTTTTTTTTTAAATCAGCGTTTCTTAATACAGAAAAATGTTCTGAAAGTTAAAGTCTATCATTTTTATTGATATCATCTTGCTAATAATGAAGCTGCCCTCGGCCTTGACTTGTTCTGAATCACAACATGGAGCTTCAGGTTTATTTAGCTCACACATTATGCAACCTAACAGGAGGCGAGCAGATAAAATGATATTCCATCACTCTATCCTTGAAGCATCTAATTATTGCTAAAGATGCAGAGGAGTTGAGATCTTTCTGGGCTTTGACCTTCTTTCCATTCAGAACTGGTACAGTTCTTGGGTTGAGAAAAAGGCAGGTAACATTTCTGCAGATCCCACACATCCTAGACACAATCTGTTTAGACGTTTAGCTTCAGGTGGCACTACAGAGGCAGTTACTTCCCCCATAAACACAATAAAAACTAATAAAAACCTAACAGCCTGTGAAGTAATCAATTCTTTTGGGAAACTAAAAAAACTAACTTTTGCACAATCACAACAATCCTTCTCTATTTCTTTCTTTTATACAAAAATAATGTCTGCAAATACATACACATAATGTCCCTTAAGCCTAATTTTTATTTTGATTAAAGTTTTATATTTATGCTTATGGATGTACACTGTGAGTGAAAACATAAATTTCTCTTTTTGTGTAAAAAAATCTTAGCCAATAAAGCTGATTCTGATTCATCAAACACAACATATGCTTTCATCTATAAATAGTCAATCATCTACCTTTTCTACCTGAAGCAGTTTTTTTCTTTTATGTTACATATTACAAAGAAAAGATTTAAATTTGTTAAAAACAAATTCAGCAGGTTAGAAAAAAACTCAGAAATGACATTTTTCAAACTTTATTTTATTGAAATGTGGCCTGAGTTAAGCAGCAAAGTGAATTTTCTTTGAAAATGAACGAAGCAAAATAACAATAGCACAAAGACAGGTGGGAAAGTTTTTTCCACAAATGTGCCAAACAAAAGCTTTGTTTTCCCAAAAACATTTCCGAAATTCATAAAGATTAAGTTTCAGAAGAATCACAAATCTGATGAAAATGAAAGAAAAAAATAACTTGGATATTTTTCCTTTCAGAGAATTTTATTTAACAGAACTATTCTGGGTCATCTGAAAAAAAAAAAAAAATCAGCCACTATTTGGCATATCTTCATTGCTAAAACACTAAATTGACACAAATTCAGATTCAGACTCAAATTAGCCTGATTATATTTTATTTATTTGTTTGTTACATTTTCAGTTTAAATATAAGATTAATGCACCTGTTTCCTCAGGACATTCAGATTTAACTAAAAAAATGAAAAAGATGGAAAAAATGCCCAGTTTTTCCTCAACACAACAGTAAATAGATGTTGCTCTTCAAGGACTTAAAAATAAGACAGAGATGGTGTCTACTGTTTAAGAAAAATCTGAATAATCCGAAAGAAATATGGAAAAACCTTCATCACATATTTCTCTTGGCAACTTTTAAAGCAGCTATTTATGTTGAGAATAAGACGAAAAGCAGAGAATTTCATTTCAAAGACGCGGTCAGAGGGAACCTGAGTGGATCCACGCCAGCGTGTGGCCTGCCATTACCTGCAGGAGAGTCTCAATGCATGAATCACATACATTAGAGAGGTGAAGGCTTGATATGTTGATGGAGCCGGTGTGTGATATAGTGATAAGTTGACAGGGAAAAATAAGAAAAATAAGAGCTAGAAACCAGGGAGCTTCAACTTTTGAAACGGCAACAAGAGCACAGAAAATACAATTTATATGAAACTCCTTTTGCAATTGTGCCTAAATGAACCTTCTGTAGTAATTGACAAGAAACGAACAGCCTTTGGAAAGTTGCAAAAATTAGACCTCTACTCAGACAAACCTGCTTTTAATTTAGAAGTCTTATTTACAGACAAAGCAAATCAGCCGTTTGACCATTTGCAGAGAAGAAAAGAATCAGTTTGAAAAGCTCAGCAGTTAGAAAACAGAAACAGCCTTCAGTAAAATTTAAACAATTTCCTCATTTCTTCTCAAATTAAAGCTGTGTATTTATCTTTTTTTAAACCTGGAAATTTAGAGCAAATATCAAGTGGATTCAAAATAGAAAATGAGCTAATATTTCACTCTATGATTATAGTATATCAAGATGGTTCCCCATCTAGTGTAACAATTAACAGACATGATGATATTTTAGAATTTGTTTTATTTTTTTTTAAAAACAATAAAACAAATGTCTTAATTTTCCATTTAAATATAGATTAAAATGGACAAAACAGGTTTTATTGTCTGCTTCCACTCATTTGGTCTTAATGCACTAGTTTGTTTTAATTATGAAATGTTTGATTTTTACTGTTTTGCACACAGAAAATAATCCTACTGATTTAAAGTGAAAGGAAGGACTTTAAAAACCTGTATTTTATTGAGAAGTGTGGAAACACCTGTATGTTGAAGCTAATGCATAAAATGTAATATTTAAAACAGCAGAAAAAAGTAACTTTACTGTTAAAACTAATTTATTCTGTTTCTTTTCTGCTTCAACACTTCAAAATATTAGGACCAAATGATCCACTATGAGTCTATTAGTTATGTTTTGTGTGAAAAAGTCCATTGATCAGATAGAAAACATTTAACCTCACAGCTACAGAAGATTCTTTTGAGCTTTTCTTCCCCTAAAGATTACAGTTAGGGGACTAATTTCTTCTTCATTCATTTAGCGATATTATTATTCCACCAATCCGCTCAGTCTTGCTGTACATGATGAAAAGCATGATGGCTGTGTTCCACTTAGCAGCTTCAGATTCAGACTCCTGTATTGTGAGAGCAGACTTACTGCTGGGAAATGTTCCCACTGTGCTTTTCCTACTCTGACACATTTGCCATGAAGGCGTTGCTGCTGCCTTTCATCCAATACTTTTAGGGGTCTAACATTAAGCAGCATGAGGACCAACAGTTTGGGCGGCGGAGACTCGGCGGCCCACTGCAGAGGCGGGATGTGTGGCCTTGTACGTACCGAAGGAAGCGGTTGAGGTCTCCGTGTCTCATGTACTCGAACACCATGGCCAGCGGCTCGCCGTCTGTGCACACGCCGTAGAAACGCACGATGTGTTGATGCTGGAGGACCGTCAGCAGCTCGGCCTCCCGCTGGAAGTCCTGCCGCGTCGACTCGTTGGCATCCTTCAGAGTCTGTGAGCAAACAACAGTTGCACCAAAATAATTACTTAATTAATCATTACTTGACCTTTTGCACTTATAGGATCATTTTTTGGAGGGTGTTTTTTCAAATACAATTAAATCACAACAGCCTGCAAATGTGTCTATGTTTAATATCATTTAAAAGGTTAGTTTAAGCATTTTGCCTTTGTGTTTTTGTCCAATATCTGAATGACTTGTCAAAGATGAATAAATACACTTACAAGCTCATTGAAAGATAAGCTAACTTTTGTGAATTCAGTTATGAGAAAGATAAATGCCGTGGTTTTATTGTCTATCACATTTAGTATGAATAAAACCTATTTTTGGATTAAACTATGTATTTAAAATGCTGCAAGCTAACTTGAAAATTATAATTTTTCAGTGAAATGATAATAGAAATGTGTAAGAACATGCCACAAATCAGTGATGGGGTTTTTAAGCATCATACCAAAGGAAGTCTAAAGAAGAAATTTAATAAATTAGCAACAAAATGTCAGGTGTTTGTTGTAGCTCTTTAATTTCTTAGGATTTCCATAAATGTGAGCTGTGTTGTTTTAATTTGAAAGCTCAGGTGGGTTACACAGCTCTGGGGAATATTTACTGTTTTGATTTGTTTTACTTTGGGATTCCTCAGGGCTTGTTTGGGAATTAATAAAAGAAACTAAGAAAGTTTAAATTCTGCTGAAAATTTATGATCTACAGTCAGAACTGGGTCCATGGTGGGAGACTAACATATTTCAATTTCCCCACTGCTTGACTTATTTTGATATGATTTGTTGAAAATACATTTTAACTTATTTAAATTTAATTACCTTCTGTTCTTTGTGTTGTTTTTCACCATAACTTTTCCTGTTTCTGAGTCAAGAAAGCTTGTAATAAAATAATTAAAATATTTTTAAAAAGTAGTTAAGAGATTTGTCTTATAAGAAGAAATGTAGTCTGAACGTTAAGGGAATGTTCCCAGGATGACGCCTTTCAACGCCTTGGTGAAGATGAGTAACGATGTATTGTAAAAGCTTACATGTGTGATTAATGCACTGATAAATGTGAGCAGATGCATATTCCATCATCTCCTTGTATAAATTTTTCCCTCTGTGGTTTTCATGAACCTGGTGTAACAGGAGCTGAGTATAAAACCACCTGACAGCCTTTTAACAACGATGGCTCACTCTAAAACCACAAAGTATTATTCCAACAATGCACTGCAGGAGGAAACAGCTTTAAAAGAAGAAGTTAAAGTCGACTTTTATTGGGTATTATTTTATTTATTTGTCAGTACCTGGAGAAGACAAGTTCTGTACTTATCTACTATGTAAAAAGATATAAATAAAGCAAAATAAGACTAATTTATGAATTTATTATTGCTAAATTATCCTGTCTCAACTGGAATTGGGAACTTTGTTTAAAATGTTCTACAATACACGATGATTTTTTTTTTTTTTTTTTTTTTAAAGTTTGCTCAAAATTCATGTGACAACTGAATGGAAACATGACAGTATAAACTTCTTAACTAATACCCTGACTGTAAACATGAAGACATTCAGGTGAGGAGCTTTTATCATGTGACTATTTCAGAGAAGCTAACAGAAATGAGCCTTTATGCAGAGTCACATTTATACTCCAGGAAAACTGGAAAAGATGGATTACTGTTAAGAAATTGCTAGACATTTTGATCAATCTATTAAAAAAATGAAAAAAAGCTTCCATGTATTTTCTTTCAGGTCTGGAAGAAAACAACTGCACTTTTGCTTCAATAATCCTCTGAACCAGAGGCGCCATTTAGAGAAGAATCAGGACTTCTGAACACTAACTGTAACTCTGTTGCAGCAGGAATAGAAACTTTCTGTTTTCTTTACCACAAACAGCCTCTTTACCTGCGACTCTTCTGCTCAGACCACATACTAACGGCTGACATTTTCACTGCTGCTGCAGATGTTTAGAGCACATTAGTTGTTAAATTGCCTCTGAAGCGGCGTAGGGGACGATGTAAGATTTCCTCACCTTAATGGCAACCAGCATCTTGTCGCTGTCGGGGCTGAGGTTGGCACACTCTGCCAGGTAGACTTTTCCGAACGCTCCTTCACCTAGCTCCCACTTCAACACAATGTCCTGCCGCTTAATGTGCTGCACACCTGCAACAAGAAAGAGATACAGCTGTGAGGGAACCGTTGCTGAGATCTGTTGATCCAAGCCAAAGCAAGTTTTCATGAGCTACACTCTCGCTAAAGCCTGGAGCTGATCTGTCTGAATATTTTCAAACTTGCTTATCCCCACAGGGAAAAAGTACCAATGTATCCCCTAATTGTTCTGATACGTTTATCATCTTTAAATGTTTCAGATTATGGAATTAATTTTAATATTAGATGAGGATAAGTACATTTGTTTACAATTGATGATTTAGTTTATTAGGGGATAAAAACTGATCCAAACCAACCGAGTCCTGTGTGAATAACTTGAATGTTTGTGCCACCTTACCAGCAACAACTCCAAGCATGTCATAAGATCTGGAAATTAGGGATTTTTTTAATCTACTCTTCTTTGCAAAATTGTTAAAAGTCAATAACACTGTAGGGTTTTTGAGCAGGGTTGAGCAGTTAGAGTTCTGCCACATTGGATTTCCTATCCAATCCTGGAGAAGCCAAATGTTACGACTGAAGCAGACAGGTCCAGTCTTTCACACCCAGTCCAAGTTAAAACATGTTAAAACATACCACAGGCATCTAACATATCTAATTATTGGAACAATATTAATAACATAGCAAGCAAAATATCTAGGTTGCAGCTAAGTATTTAATTAGCCAACTAAATATTTAACCTCAAAATAAATATTTATTTAGAAAGCTAAATATTTAGTTGATATGCAAAAATAACTTGCCAATAACCAGAAGTGGATTACCAAAGTGAAAGTTGGGTCTTGCGAATCTTTAATTAAACTCCTGCTACTGTGATACACTTCATCAGAGTTTCTTTTCCTCTCAACAACAATTACAACGTCTCAGTTTAAAACATAGGATGAGGCGCTTAAATGGAAATACAGACGTTTACCAAAGGATTTAAAGTTTATGTAGAGGTTCACAAGACCCAGCTTTTATTTTGATAGTACAATTCCGGTTATTGGTATGTGAATTTGCATATTTGTTAAATACTTACCAAATATGCTAGCAGTTAAATATTTCATTTGGAGTTAAATATTTCGTTTGTGAAGTAAATATTAATATATTAGTAGTACTGAATAGGCAGCATTGGGCCAGCTCTCCAGCTCTTGGGTTGATCAAATTTATGTCCAATTCATTATTTCACTCACATATGACAACTAATCATCATCCTAAACACATTTCAGAGATGATATCTAACTTGGAAAATCTGCAACTAAATGCTAACAAAGGACACCATGAGTAAAAGGGATCAGGCTGATTTTTCTTTTCAAGTCTAAGAGGGATTTTTATTATTTTTTTTTAAACATTTTTAACTCATTATTTCTTCTGAAATATAAGCAGATTGCATTGAAAGTGCTCACACAGTGAGACAAAAACACACCTTGAGAATCCATCTAAAAACCTTCTATATATCTCAGAAACTATTTACTAATGAATTAAACAGAATTGTAATAACAGCGGATGTGTATGAAGCATAAATTGCACCGGCACTTACACATGTCTTTGTCCTTGATGATGCCACAGAAGTACTGCGGGTTCTCCACAAAACTTGATAAACCAGAGTCTTCGTCAGAGGAAGGCGGGCTCGTCCCGAAATTCATGAAGCGGAGTGAGACGGCCAGGTCATCCTCCTTACCGAGAACTGATGAGCCTAATGAAACACAAGAGACAAGCATGGCTGACGGATACATGACACCTAATCAGTCTCCAACCGCTTTTGATTGCAGCAGCCAACAAAAGAAGCCATTCTGGCCCAATTTTTCCCTTCTGAAGGACAAACATACTCCACCACCAACTTGGCGGCCCAATTGTTGGTACCATGGTGACAGATGATGACAAGCTCTAATAATCACCATCATCAACCATGCAGCAATCAGGCCACATTGAACTGGGGGAAAAATGACCATACAGGAAGCCTGGATGGTTAGCAACACCTGACTATGGCAAAGTATTAAAAGCCAAACAAGTGGGACCCAAATTGTGAAATCCACTCAGCAAGGCAAACCACAGAACCCCCAGAGTCCAAAACAGAAGAAAATGGAACAACAACGAGGGAGCCCAGAGGAGATGGAGGGAAGGAAAGAGGGAGCACGGTCCACTTAGGCAATCAGGCACACTTAGGAGCTCTGAGTGAGGAGAGAAAAGGGTGGGGTGTCCACACGGAGCTAGCTTTTCCTCCATCCATCCATCCATCAATCCGTCCATCCATCGTTTTTAATGGCTCTCACCACGTGGCGGTGGGCAGCGGAGGTCTACGCTGTAATTAAGGCACTTTGCCCAACAAACAAACAGCAGCTGCCTGTGTGCAAAGTTACATCACAGTGCAAGGCTGTATTAGTCCATTACGTCCCAAAAAACACAACCATCTCTGATTCCAAATGGTAGTTTTGTGGAAACTCTGAGGAAAATTTTTTAACTTTGAACAACAAGGACAATTTCAATGGCAACAGAATGAGATATTTTTTTATGTCTAACAAAATATCATAAATCTGATCATAAATTAAACATTGAATTTATGAAATATGCATTTTAGGAAAGTGTATCGTTGACTTATTGTAAAAATATATATACCGGTATATATTAAAAATGGCTGCGTATTTTTGTGCTTTGGGCTGTTTTTAGAAGCAGTAGAGAAACAAATGGAAGTACAAAATGTGAATTTTGCGTAACAGATCCCCTTTCAGGCGTCAACATGTGGTTTTACTACTTACGGTGAATACCAAACTTGGTTTGCTGACCACACTTGTTAATGATCAAAACTGTGACGAGCAGAAAGATGCAGGTGAACACGGCGAGGCCCACAGCAACAGAGACCTGCCAAACACACAAGTTAAATACAATCAACTGGCCTAGTCTAAATCTAAAAATGATGGTGACACATACCACAAACACCCGACTCTCTGAATTCTCTGTAACGTCCACGACCGGTTTGTTTGATGGACCTGAGAGATAAAATACACAGGAAGTTAGTACTGAGAAGATATACAGAAATTAGAAGGAGTCAGTCAGTTGAGAACTTACTTGGATACCCATTAGAGACTAGCATGAGGGATGCAAGAAAATATAAAACATATTTAATGCAAAATAAACTTAGACTGGTAGACCAAAAAAAAACTCAATAAATAATGTTTTAGTTGGAGGCACAAGATTAAAGCAAATCTATGCAGATGTGTGATGCTGATTATCGTTTTTGTTTGACTCTAATACAGCTGTTAGTTCAAATCGATCATCAGTCACATTTTCTACAGGAACTCACCTATAATGATTCCCTCAGGATCACCTTTATCAAAAGGATTTTCCATAAACATCCCGAAAGCCGTGGCATTTTCCCCTCCCAGCTCGTTCATCGCAACCAGAGTGTAGTTCCCGTTGTTCATGTGGGTCGGCTTGTTTAAGGTCAGGCAGCCATGTTTCACTGACCCGTCGTTCGAGTCCGGGATGAACTGTATGAAGATGAAGTTGTTTTTTCTGTACGGTTCTCCATTAAAGTACCAGGAGATGTATGTGTCAGGATTCCCGTCCACAGCGAACGGGAAGCACCAGTGGTGATGTTTCACGGCGTCCTTGAAGAAGATGATTTTGGCTGGAACTGCATGTTTGGGGGTTCAGATGAGATAGGAGAGAGAAATTAATTTTACAATTACTTCTATCCACTCTTATTTCTTTATATTTTAAGTCATTTTGAAAGAATTTGATCAACATGTTTCCAGATTTCCTGATGATGTTTCATGGTTACATTTGGACTTAGAATGTTCTGGCTCTTTAGTTGGTGCAGGATTATTTTTAGATTTTCAGAGTTTTCTAAAACCCCTATTCTAATAGTTCAGCCTTCATTTATATGAATTAGGACTGTGGGAACAGTCTTAGCAGTAAACTATTGTACAGTCTGGATTGGCTGCTTGGCAGGTTGATTGGAATTTTGATTTCCTATATCAGTTTCATAAGTTAAATTATCTGTTGAATATTTCAAATATGCTTTATTAAAAAAAATTCAGCAAATACGCAACTTTTCTGCAACTAATTTAAAGCTATGTTGGACAGAAAAATACTGAACCATGAATTGGGAGAAAATTGAACTGTATAGCTAAATTAACAGTGGAGAACAACACATGAAAATGTATTAAAATTCAGCAGGAGTGTCCTTTCAAATGCCTGAAATCAAATAGTTTACTGAGCTTAATATCAATCCCGGATGTCAGTTTGTTTATGGCGAAAGAAAATGTCACAAATACATAATTATTTTTTTAAATATACCAATTATTACTCAATTTTAAAGTTAAAAAACACAGTTGACATCTTGTTGAGTTCCTCAGGTCCTGATGTAGCTGGAAACCTGAATTTCCATCTGCTGTAAATTTAGTCACTGATACAAACAGTTGCACAGAGCTGTAAATGTTTCCATTGCTTTATCATCCAGAACACAGTTGCATGCTGTACGCTCCCTCTGAGTTTCCGTGAATCAATGCTCTCCATCTGAACTGCAAACCTCTGACGACCTGCCATGAATAATAAATCCTGGTTGTCGTCGTGCTCCCAACCACAAGACCTACCTGGAAGCTCTATGTCTATGTCTCCTGGACATGAAGCTACAGGAAATGGCCCCATTTAGATCGAACGCAACCCTCAAGTGCAGAGACCCTTCACTCCGCCCTGGAGATTGTGCTGCTCTTAACCTGCAACTCTGACCCGGAAAGTGCTGTTAAATGGGGGGTACCCCTTTACTTTACTGCACTGCAGTGGAAATTACTGCTATTTATCATATTTGACTAATCATTCACTGGCAGTCTCTTCTGATCTTAAGCTACAGGGGATAAAATAAAGGCTATTATTATATTTAATTTAGCTGTTTCTTGTCACACCTCATTTCAGATTTAGACAATGAGCTAATTTAGATGTGCCACAATTAATTCTGGAAAAAGTCCTGTCACAGTTAGTATGACTGACTCACTTCAATCTTTGCTCATGTCAACTTTTCATCACTGTTTTTTTTTTTCTTTTGACATTTACAATATTTCAGCTTAAAACATATAACAGTGACTATACCAGCTCACTAGCAGGACTTTATACAGAGGTTTGTAAGACTCAGCTTTATTTTGAGAAGACATTTATCAGCAAGTGAATTTTTGCACATTATCTACACATCTACTTCTGAGCTAATTTGAAGCTAAATATGTAGCTTAACAACACATATTGAGATAAATATATGGGTAAATAGTCAATTTGGACCTAAATCTTTAGATTGCTAGCTAAATATTTAGTTTGTAGTTTAAATTCGCAGCCTGAGCTGCTAAGTAAACAAGTAGTTTGTGGCCAAGTATTTGCTTTGCAAATAAAATATTAAACATACTCAATAAATATTTAACTTTAAACTTGCTAGTTAGATGAATAGCATGGTGAAAATGTTCCCCTGTCCATTTTTTCCTCTTATGACAGGCCAAATAACCCAAATTATTGCTCTTAACTTCTTAATGTGAACAATTTCAACAAACTCATATTTTTACACCAATTGGTTTCCTACCACATAATTCACACATTCTGTATAGTTGAGTTCATTTCTTTAAGAATGACATTCCAGAATCAAAATTGTATCCTTCTTTATGCATTCTTCCACTTTGTGAAACCTGGACCAGCACCATGAACCAGAGAAATGGACCCACAGCTGCTAAACTGACATCTTATGTCTGAAGGCCTCACTTTGCTTTCTTATTATTGCTGCCAAACAGTTCAATCTTTGTCTCTTCTAACCATAAAGTTTTTGCCCAGAGGGCATTTAGCACGTTCATGAGGGCAGATCTTTCTTGGTGGGCAACCACTCAGACTGAATATTCAGCCAGAGTTGCATCAAAAAGTGCTACAAAAAGCATGTATTTCTGGCCAGACTTGCTGTGGGATATTTGTGTCATTTTTGGCAGATGTTTGCATAGATTTGATCCTGTAAGCATAAATTTAACTCTCTCTATATATTATAACTAAATCAAACTTGTTTTTTTAAAAATTTATGAAAGTTAGATGCTGCATAATCCTTCCAAACTGATAAGATGTAGAATAAATAATTAAACACTAAAATTATAATATTTGTGTCCGTAGTAAGTCTGTGTTAACTCCATGCTTTGAAAGTGACGCTGCAACTTGGCTGATTCAGAGCAGGGATGCTACGAAAAGAAAGCCACATGGTATCATGAATCAATGGCACGAGGAGCCACTCAGCAATAAACTCCCACTGTTCTGGGAGGTAATTAGAAGTAATTAAAGGGCCAGCGGTTAACGAGTGTCTGTCCACCATTGGGGCTGATGTTGATGGATTAGCAGCACTAACGCATTTACAGACTGCCAATCATCGTGGAAGAAGCGGTTTTCCGGAGTTGGGAGGGAAAAGTCCATTAGCACCAGCTTAAATCAGATCTGAGGGCGTGTTATCCGCCCCATTTTCCTGATGTTCATTATCTGTCCCTTGATGATCATACAGCTGATTGGCGCCCCCGTCGCTTTGGCTTCATTTTCTAATGAGTGTCATTGAGTTGGAGATGTATGATATTGTTTGGGTAGTATTTGCAGTAATGTATTGCTAATGCACCTGACTGTCTTCTGTGGGACTACTGGCTGCTGTCGCTCCTTGGTGTTGCTCACCGTCCAGATGCACTAATGCATCTGAAAGCGGAAAGCAGCAGCAGACCCTCAGAGTTAAGCTCCATCTGTAATTTAAAAGTGCAGAATAGATAAGGTTGTGGAGTTCTTAAAGAGCAAGATGAGGTAAGTTCACCTTCCATTGTCTTCTTACTGGATCCCTACATTAAACGCCAAGCTGTACCTGCAGCCCTTCACTCATATTATTTTAACACTTCTCACCAGTCGCCAGTTTGAGTGGCAGAGGACAGAGAGCTCCATTAGAAGCCTGGTGCGTACGTACCCATATTTGTGGAGGGGGCATTTAGAAGAAATCAGCGCAGTGCATTTTTCTTTTCTACAACCGTCCACCCTGCCTGCACAACAAAATGATCCCAGTGTGCTCTCGCCCTCGCCTCCATTAAGGCCGGCGACTTGCATTGAGCTCGTGAGCTTTCAGGAGCGCAGCGCTTTATTTCGCAGGCACTTACACTCAATGTCCAATTGCACCATCCCCTCGTTGGGCCCAGCTTGGTTCTCGGCCTCACACGTCAGGTTGTGCATGTTGTCCTTGAAGGAGACGTTGGTGAGATGAAGCACCAGAGTTAATGTGGAGCCCCTGATTATCTCCTGCAGTAATCAAATGACACATAAAGACATATAGGTCACTTTTAGAGAAATGAAAGTTGTTCAAGAGAAATATTCATATGGAAGTGGTATGTATAAATATGCATATTTAATTACTGTGAAATTTATTTTGTTATGACAGCAGCAGCAGAAAGAAGTTATAATAAAAATCTTTTTCTGTAACTGAATTACAAAAGAAAAATGTTGCTTTTTGGGTCATTCCATGTTTCAATATTATTGATTAATAATTATCTTGAACTTTTAAACTGCACCCTCTGCGATTTAAGTCCCAAAACATGACTTCAAGCAATGTTGCTTTTTTTTATAATTATTAAAAAAAATAATAATTTCTATGATTGTAAGTTTAAGTTATTTTCTACACAACAATTTGTTTCAAATTTGTACACAACTGCCCATTTGAAGTCTGTTTTCTTTTGCACATTAATGTTGTCTACCAGTGAGCTTCTTTGCATAAAATCTTAAATGTTTATTCAATTATTTGTGATAGTTGTATGTATTTATTGTTACTGACTTTAAGTATTGTTTTGTATTTGTTGTACTGCATGCAGCCTTGTTCACTTTTCTAAGTCAAATTTTTCCCATGAATGACCAATTATCTTATCTTATCTTATCTTATCTTATCTTATCTTATCTTATCTTATCTTATCAGAAACAGCTTTAGCAACTAATTCTAAATGCACCATTCCTCATTCGCTCTAAAATTCCCAAATACAAGGTCAAGATTTTGTGCAAATTTCTGGAATCAGCTTCACTGAGGGAACATATTTTCTGCACCTTGCATTAGCTACATCCATTCTGACCAGATTAGGACTGTTCTGGATGATCTAGAGTCCTGATGAGTCTCATAGCACGTACAAGTTCTCTGAATGTTACTGCTGCAGAGACGTTGGGGATAGCATAGTTTCTGTGCATCAGGGTTCAGAGTGATGCACAGAAGAAGAGCGGATGCAGCAATGGCAGCTGATCCACTGGGTCTCTTTGAGGGCACATGCAAATCTGTGCGGCTTAGTCATCAGAGAGCATAAAACTGGACTGGCCACAATGGCCTCTTGCCAGGGCTACAACTTCATGAGACCCACAATGGGTTGGCAGCGCCCCAAGTACGTGATTTTACTGCTCTTGGCACCAGAGATGATAAATGCAACATGACTGGTCAATGCTCTGACTTGCATATAAAGAACCTCATCATGCAGTTGCAATAAAAAAGCTATCATGTTCTTGGTGATAAATTATGCACCTCGGTCTTTGAACATGGATACCAGCATATGCTTCTACAGTAGGGCATCATAATTGGTTAAAATGACATTTTCAGATATTTAGCCACATTAAATGGAAGTGAAGTTTTCACTTCCAGTTATTCTCTTCAATATTTGACTCCAAAGCTGAATTCAACAAAGCTAGCAGTATTTTGCATGAATACAGACAATGTCCTAAAAATCCTTCCTACCTGGACAGTAAAGTTAGATGCAAGTTCTTTCGTTTGCCACTTCACTTTTGGGGTTGGACTTCCTGTCACATTGCATTCAAACATGAGGTTTCCTCCCTCTCTGGTCTTCAGTTGTGGTGCGTAAATGGTCACCTCAGGTAAACCTGGGATCAGCACAGAAGGCAGGATGAGGATGGGTTAGCACTGTCATGGTAAACGACAAAATACAACTATTTGTATTTTGAAATACAAATAGTTCTAATATCCTCAAGTGTACTGAATTAGAGCTTGTGATTTTAAGTGATGGATGATCAAACCCATCATCAAAGGTTAAATAGCTTCATTCCTACATGGTGCAACTACCACAAAGAGAAATGTGAACCATCACAAAGAAAACACAACTCACTGCAATTATCGATCACCAAAGAACTGAGGGGAAATTCCTCATCGTTGGACAAGCAAAACAGCATTTGGCTGTCGATGTCGCCACGATCTTCGTTCTGCCACTGCTGCAGCCAGAAGAGGTCACATGAGCAGATGAGAGGGTTGTCCCTTAAAATCCTGAAAAACAAAAGCACACAAACAGATGGTGGCTTCAGATTTGACAAATAACTCTTTAGGATTTAAATTATTCAGGGCAGCAAGAGCTCAAACAACTAAATGTTTTCCAGTAACCTCATCCATCCACTCACCCAGATATTCAGCTTCTCCTGGGGAATACCAAGGTATTTACTGATCAGAAGGTCTTTCCAGGAAGACCTGAGTCTCTACCAGAGTTTGCTGCCAACATACCCGCACCCACAATAAGGCATTCAGGTAGCATCCTAATCAGAACCTCAAACCTCTGTCTATGGAAAGGGTGGCTCTAATCTAAGCTCCCATTGAATGATCATTCTTTGGGTTGAAGTCTTCCATTCTTTGAGCCATGACCCATAACTTATGACCACATATGATGGTTACACTACACATTAATCAGCATGTTGAGAACTTTGACTTTTTACACAACTTCCTTGCTTAATAAAAGCCAAGCTGACGAAAAACCTGATCAAACTTTGATTACCAGAGATCAGTCTCTAATCCAACTCACCATCTCCATCCTCCCACAGTAAATATACCGTTACTCCGCTTGAGGTAGAGACTCATGTCTAACTAATAAGGAGCATTCTGCCTTTATCAGCAGAAAGAAAGATGGACAACAGGCTGTAATCCATTGATCGAAAACACATTTTCTCTTCAGACTTGTTTGATCAAAAGTGTTTCAAATAATTCTCCAAATGACAGTTGAACCTCGGATCCAGCAGAAGCAACTATCATCCAGTAGTTCAGATCTTTATGTTGCCTTTTTCATGGCAGTTTGCTCATCCAGTAAAAGAGAGTTTGTGGACTGGTTCTGTGACTCAGGTGCCAGATTTGATTTTACAGGTCATCTATTTTTTTATGACCAAAGCAAGAGCTCTGACTTGTTGGTGGGGTTGGGATTTTTATCACTTAATGATTCAAATGCCTGTGATGAACTGGTGACCTGTCCAGGGTGAACTCTGCCTCTGGCCCAAAGGCTACTGGCAACAGGCACCAGCTCCCCTCTAATGCTGCACGGATAAGAAGGTATGGACAATGGACGGATGGAAGAAAGTCAAAGAAACAACGTCTTTGGAAACTAGTAATGCCTTAAAAATTACAAGAATGTCTCACAGTTTGGAGGGAAATTAAAAAAAAAAAAAAATAGGCATGGATAGTATGGTTGAGTCAATTTTCCATTCACAAGTAATAAATGTTCTGACACCTTGAATCAGGTTCAGTTTAACTTTCGCAGTATTTGAAGATGACTCACAGGTTGAGCAGAGGCAGAAAATGAAACACTCTCCAGCTGATGTGCTCCAGAAAGTTCGACGCCAGGTTCCTGTAAAAACAAAACGAAAAAAAAACGCAAAAGCTTTTACAGTTTATTAAACAAATCCGCTGCAAGTTCTGATTCTGCCTGTACATATCAATCATTTCAAAGTGCAACGAGAAAGAAAAAGATCAACTGAAAGATCCTTAGGTTCGTCTTTTTAATTTTTTAACATTTGCTTCCTTGTGGGTTTCATAAGAAATATAAATTTTTCCAGGAAGACAAACTGAAAGGAGCGAGCGCTGTCATATCTTTTCAACTCTGGTACTGTGTAGGAGTCAAGTCAAGCTGGGAGCTGATTGCTTACCTTCAGAACAATGTGTACCTGCTTTGAATTACACTCAGTGGAAAACGTTAATGCATCCAAATTGGTTCTGATCAATTACCCCGGCAAGTATTTCACACCGACCAGGACCAGCGTTCATGAGCCCACCACAGCACATCTCTGTTCAGTGCATTAGGTAATTAGTCCTCAGTCACAAACAGTTCTTGGTAGAGTAATGCTGTTCTGCTGCAGAACTGCATTTGGAAAAAAGTCCATCTCAAACTTTTGTCATGACTCAAATATGTCAGCAATAATGCAATGAGCTGAGTTCAGTTAATTGTTCTGAGTTTGAACATAAAAATTCAAACTTCTGAACACAAATGAAATGCACCGACAATGTTTATATCTAATACGAACTAATAATGCTGACACTACAGGAGTAAATTCATCATTTCTTACTACTTTACTTGTCAATTTGTTTTGTTAAATCAATAAAGATAAAATTGTTTGACATAAAGTAGTTATTAGGTCAAACTAGATGATTCCCATGGAGTTACAAACTAAAATCTTGTAGTCGAGGATCAACTGAAGGATGATAGGATTCTCTTCATCCTGCAAAACTTCTATCAGTTTTTGTAGGATTTAAAGTGAGCGAGTAAAAATACCCAAGTGTTGCTATTTGTCAGCGTTGAAAAATATACTAATAATTAAGGCCAAAACATTTGCTTCAAGACTCTTTTTCATATTACAAATGTAAAAAAACACAAAATCTGACTTTTCTTTTTTTAATAAATTGCTTTAAAGCTAATTAGGTTAGTTGTCTTCGTTACCAACACACACATTTGTCACTGTTATTGTGATTTAAAAAGCGCAACATTTGTCAAGATGGTCAGTGGTTTAAGTTGATAAAAATAAATGCTGGAACTCCTCTTAATGTCAGACAAATATGGGACAGAAACATGGGTAACATTTTTATGTCTATGAAGCTGCTATAAACACCAAAGGAGCTTAAGATCAAATGTTCTTTAGCAAAAAATATGATGAAACTGTTATTGAGAGCTCTTAGTGCCTCAATATAATGTTAGAAGTTCAAGTTCTGGATTTATCTGATGAATTTCGTTATTAAATTTGTCTTCGCAAAACAAGCTTGGGATCTAAGGGTCAGAACATATTAAAATTTAAATGTTGAAAATGTTCATTTCTCCATGTAATATATCTAGTATATAAAACATTTGTAATAATTAAACACCATGAACTCTTTCATTGGTTATGTGCACTAGCCTTTAGTCATTATTTTT
>CAEFZY010036261.1:0-39584 GCA_903066815.1 Brachyrhaphis roseni
ATGAAGCTGACATTACCAAAAAGGCTTCCCACAAAGTATTGATATTTGTGGATGTGTGTTCAAACTAATTTCCTGTGTCACACATAACATTTTGTGGACTATTTTTTTCAATGTTTTGTATTTTGTGCAGCTGGAAAGCTGCTTCCAGCTCTGATGTAGGACCTGTAACTATAAGGTTCTTTCTGCAGACTTCTGAAGAAACCAATTGATATATAAAAAAAAAAGGTTAATTCCTTTTTGGATCCAAAGCTCCTAGACATGTTGCGTGACTTCTCTCTGCAGCTGGAGAAGTGAGCATGCTGCCTCCACTATCACACTCTCCCAGGTTGTGGGTCAAAAGTTGCAGTTTTGCTCTGGCCCAGGGATTTTAAAGAACCCTGATGAAACAACTCCTCTTAACAGTGTATTGCTAAATCAATAGTTGTCATACCAGCCCTTGTATTCGGTCTTTCATGTCTAGATAGTCGCAATTTTTTAAGAAATTAGCTGTTTGTCTGCTTTCAGACAACAAATATTTAAAGATGGATTTAGGTCAGTCAGTTTAAACAGACTAACCTAAAACTGATTCTTAATGATACCACATACACACAAACAAAACCACCAAGAATCCTACAAGAGGAAACTGTCCAGGATGCCTTGGTTTACAATAAACATTGATAAAACAAATGATTCTATTGGCCAGAAAACAGCTCTTCTTATTTGATATGTGGATCAAGCATGCACTATCAAAGAGATACTACTGTCTATGTTGACCTCTGACAGATGTGATGCCCTATCGCCAACTGAACTCATTCTTGACAAGCTGTCAATATTGGTCCTGACACGAATACTGAGGCGGTGTGATACGTGAGAAGGAGGGAGGAATACCAGTCCTGATTTCAAGTAGATGAATTGAAAATTCATTGTTTGTTGTCATGCATTGTGCTAATCAGAGGGAACAGCTAAAATACCTTTTTATACTACAGGTTGAATAAATTTGAAAATAATGAACAGAAACCTGTGCAGGATTGAAATCTAGAAAAGACAGCAGAAATAACATTGCAGTGAGACTGTGGGATGATGACCTCAGGGGTTGCAACTGTTGAAACCTGGTGCTAAAGTGAAAATTGAGATAGTCTGACTCCACAAATCCATGACAGAACTGGCTTGTTACGTTTTCTTGCCCATATGCTGCATAAGGTTTTGGGACTGATGGATCCGATGAAGAAGCTAAAAATAAAACTCTCTTTATCACTGTTTAATTCATCAAAAGCTCATCTGTTTGCTTTGAACGTCTACAGTCTGATGAGTTTTCTTGGCCTTCTCTGTGTTTTTTTTATTTGTTTAATTTTGAAAGATCAGAAAAACAACAATTTTGGATTAGAAAGCCTGCTGCTGCATCTGATGAACCTTCCTTTAGCTCATCTCTGTCCCAGCTCCATATTTGTTCTTGAGCAAGAGCTTGAACTTGCATAAATGAAAACACATCACTGTTTGGTGGAAAAAGAGGTTGGGTTATTTAAAGCAAAAAATACTGAACAAGCCAAAATGTATTTGGGGGAATTATTTACTGTGATCTTCATTAGATTAAGGATCCAAAATATATCAGCTTTGCCATCGGTATCAGCCACTGTTAGTAATTTTTTAGCATATCAATATCAGTATGATAACTGGCCCAATGTTTTATTCCATGTTGTTGTTTGTGTTTCATGAGGGGGAAGGGACAGGGTCAGCCATGTGGTTGTTCATAATGGCGCACAGGATTATGGGGGGTTTGACTGAAGCTGAGAAGTGATGTAGGCAGTATGGTTGAGAGTGTAGGGAAATATAAATAATTTATAATATATGTTAATAGTGATCACTGAAACTAAAAGATGGAAAGGACCCAACATTATGCACATCCTATCAACTGATCAGCCTTCTTTGTGTTGATCAACAAAAATTCACCTCGATTATTGCCATTAGAATCCAATTATGTATAAGGAAGCTTGTAAAATCAGACCAAACACTAATAAAGTGAGGAGGCTCTTAAAGTTACAGTTATTGGCACAAAAGAAAGGTGTTACATTAAGGCTTCTCAGTCTTGAGGCTGAGAAGGCATTTGACCAAGCAGTCTGTTTTTTTTTTTTTTTACAACACTCTTGAACAAATGGAGTTCAATGATGCTTTTCTTAGATGAGTCCAAGCCTTTTATCAGAACTTCAAATCTGGAGTTTTACTCTCCATAAAAGTGACTTAGTACTGGATATAAAAGACTGAAATGAGTCAGCATTTACCCTTACACATCAATGTTTTAGTATTCACTGTGCTGCCCATGGTGCTATAGAACTTCTTGTTAGGCTTCTACCTTTTACCAGTGTGTCAGAATACAACATATGTTTGACCAATGAATTTACCAATACATTTTCTGATTCAGTCATATATTAAAACAGAATTTCTCATCATGCTGTTCACATTTTAACCTCATAAGACCAAGATGACACCTAACAACTTATCAACAGTACTTCACTACTGCAAGGCTTTGAACAGGATCTTCTCAAATGGAAGTGTCCACTGAGCTCAGTGTCACAGAGTTTCATCAGCAAACTGCAACTGAGATACAGAGAGACTGAAAGAGTCACAAAAAGGCATAGAGGAGGACGTCATATGGCCAAATCACATATTAGCTGGCACGTTTAAAAAGTCAAGAGGCAACCAAGAGATACATCAGACCATTTGAAACCATTTGCATCAGGCTGGTCTGCATGATATATGCCCTGCAAGGATACCTGACTGCACCACCAAGGACAGGCGTCATCGTGTAGCATGAGCTAAGAACCATTTACACTGGACAAAGGACCAGTGGGCCTCAATGCCATTCTGAAGAAAGTTAGTTCATGCTGAGCAGAAATGATGGCGGTTAGTGGTACTGGGGATGTCATGGAGAGCGCTATGCATCAGTCACTGTTACCATGAGAAAAACTTTTGGTGGCAGTAGTGCTACAGTGAGGGCACTTTGTGAATTGTATAGTGACAAGCCCATACTACTAGAATAACATCATTTAGATCATTTGTGTGCTCCTGCATGAACAATACAGGACTAACTTTATCTTCACATGTTTCAGCTCATTGAGGTTGAATCATTAGGGAGCGACTGCTGGAGGCTGAGGTACATCGTAGAAAGTGGTCTACACTTTCTCCAGACCTGAGTCCCATAGAAGACCTTTTGGATAAGCTTTGGAATAGCCATGTAGAGCCTCAAAAGTCTGTACCTGACAACCTAATGACCTGAGGGTAGGCCTTGTTTTCAAACAGTGACTGATGCTCAAGGACGCATGACGGGTTATTTTGTACCACCAACTGTTGTTGCCAATGGTTTTAATACATTGTTTAAGAGGACTAAACAATGCTTATACCTAAATGCCATACTTTCAACTCTAATTTGCATTCTCACATTTACAGCCCATGATGTCAAATGCCCAGCATTATTTGTATTTAGCCACACAAAATAGATGTTCAACATTTCATATTCCTCTGGACTAGCAACTACCCCACCAACATCCCTGCAGAGACCCCTAGCTTTGCTTTGAAAAACTCTAATAACCTACTGTTCTTCTTTTCTCTCCTGACACAAAGTATTGGACTGATAAAAAGATCCAATCGAACTGATCAAGTAGAAATAAAAACACACTGCTCGCCTCTCTGCCAGCCTGCAGTTTAAATTGGTTTGCAGCTCTAACCAGCAACTGCTAATGAAAATCACTGTTAGCGAGTCTCAGTTTATATTTTCTTTCTTAGCTTGTGTTTATATGTGTTTGTGTGCTACAAAATGAATTAACTGTTGTACAAATAGGTTGCAGTGAGGACATGCTGGGTTCTGTTAAAGAATGAAGCCTGATCAGAGACTGTTTGATGTGCTGTGTCTTTATATAACCATATAACTGCCAATGGTATAAGTGTAGAGTTGAATATAAACTATTATTGAGTTTGGATTTGGGGCGTTTACAATACAGGCAGAGTGTATTCAATTATTTCTTTATTTGTGAACTGTGAACTGGTAAAGTATAGCAGACAGAATCAGGACAGGGACAGTCAACCTACACACCAACCATCCATGAATTAGGCACACCCCTTTTATTGAGTTGGACTCCATTTTTTTTAAGATTTGCCTTAGTTCTGTTTGGTGTAGAAACATTATTCAGAAATTTTGAGATTTAGTTTGTTCTGAAGGAGGAAATTACATTTCCTCCAGATTTAAATACATACCTCCCATTCTTCAGGGATTTGGATTTGGACCAGAGACCGGTCCAAACACAGGAAGTGACCTGCAGTGCAGGCACCTATGTGAAAAACAACATTCTCCATAGTCTCTGCCTCATCTAATGCAGAGACCATGGAGTTTATTGTTGAAGAGGGCTAGTTTGACCCTCTTCAAACTTTTGTCTGGACAAAAGGCAAATCCTACAACCGCTAAAATCTGACATCTTTCGATTTTTGTTTACAATTTGAGAGGAAGAAAGTTAAACTCAGTGTCTTTTTCAAAGGTTTCTTTGTGTTGTTTCCTTCAGCAATTCGTGGTGCAGCGCCACCATGGGCAAGGGGGTAAACAGGTTGCTCAAATGGTGCAGTGTGAAAGCGCAGCACCAACTGAAAATGAAATGAATGTTCATTTTCAACTAAACCAGACTATTAGGTGTGAAAACACCCCTAACACAGACATTAATAATGTTGGGATGTACCCCAATAAGCTGGTGTTTTCATTAATTGTTTCTCACCAAAATGTTGGAAAAGAAATTGACACGTAGCTTCAGTATCCAGAGAGATGCAGTCACCCTCTCTCGCCTTTCATTTCCAGCTGAAAATCACGGTTAAATTTCTCTTCTCTGTAATCTAACTAATTTTGTTACCCTCCTAATTTTCTCACTCTTGGAACATTGATGGATGGGGTCAGGCTGCTTTTTCTCGGGTCAGGTCAAAGGTTTAACCAGAGACTCAGCTTTCTGCTTTGCAACTGTAATGGGAGCTGAAATATTAGTCCTAAACTCCTGCCGACACCCCCGACGCCACAGCACAGATGATGAATTATCTGCTAGGAAGAATTACAGATGGAGCATTTTGAAGCGATGCACACATAAACTTTTCACTCCTACGCATGCTCATCTGCTCACCTCCACATGCAAATGATTAATAATAGACATCACTGACATTAGGTTTATTGCTTCTTTTACCTAACTCCCACCAGCACACTTTGTTATATGCTAATGATTGATCGGGGTCTTCGGTTGATGCTGGCATCATCACTGCTTTTATTTATTCTGCCATTCAGAGTGGTGCTTGGCCTCTCTCCATCGAATATCAAATAGTTTTTAAATGTATTTTGACGACTGATGTGAAAATGCAATCAGGCTAAAACTATGAATCCATTTAAGGAATGCACTCCTTCATATACATATGGTAATAAAAGTATCATTGTAACAATCAGCAGGACTTATTGAAGCTGTGATGTGGTGATACATGAAGGTCATTCATCATGAACTTTTAATTGTTTTTGAAACATTTGCAATCCCACTAATTATCACCTTAATAACATCCAACTTTTATGTTTCCAGATGAATATGCTTGTAAGATTCAGCTTCTGATTATTTCTCACTGAAAATAGCTGAAAACATTTCAGTGTATTTATGTTTTTATTATTATTTTATTTTCATGTTTCTATAAACGATTTGGATCTGTCTTCTGATATCATCTTCAATTGGTCAGTTAATTATTAGAGCACTTTTCATGCAGAGCGAAGGCAACAAAACTGTTTATAAAAGATCAAAACAGGAGACAATGTAAACATAGAAATATAATTTTGTGTAAAGATAATGAGACACAAGGAAGCAATAATCAACACTGAACTGTAATAATAATAATAATAATAATAATAATAATAATAATGTAGGTGCACTGAACAAAAACTTAGTTTTGCACTGCAAATGTAAATATAATTATATAGTATATTTACATTTATTTATAATATATAAATATTGAATTATATAATGACAAATATTTAGCCAAACAAAAAATGCAATATAAGTACTATAGTTCTAAAGTTTGCTTTTAAAAACAGTGATGATCCCAGCTGCTGTTTCGTCTCCAGAACGACTCTCCCACAATCGAGGGACAGAATAAGAAAATTATTCCTCAGGATGGGTTTCTGGGTTTTAATATTTTAATTGAGTTTTTGTAAACCAGGAGATCAGGTCAAACCCAGTGTGGGCAGGAAAAATGTTTCTGATATTGTCTGTTGCTGTCTGTGTCATGTCCTGTAATAAGTGCCTGTGCTGCAAGACCATGGGGACAATGAAGTTTATTACTGCTTCTAATAAGAAGACAAATTAGCCTGCACAGGTATAGGCAGTGGCAAAGAAGTGTATAACTGTAAAATGAAAAGTAACTCAAATAGTTTTCAAAATTTTTCACAAATAAAATCTGAAAAGCTTGGTTATTTTGCTTATGTATTAATATTTAGTTCCCTTTAGATCTTTAAATCTCAGGCTTGAGGGTTGGTGTCCTGTCACTTTTAGATGTAGAAGTAGCTGGAAACCACTGGAGGCCTGGAACTCAGTATCTGGTGCATCTCCACCTGCCTTCAGAATCACTTTGTCCTGTTTGTAGCTGAATCTCAGTATAAGTCTAACTGTTCTGTGAGGTTAAAACTCGATTGATTTGATTTCTCATTATTGTGACCTTTCTTAATAATTCAGAAACATCTCTGCAGTGGTAAGAGCTCCTAGCTTAGCATTACCTTCTGTGCTCCTACAGCTACCTTTTCTGTTTCTCCAGTTGTTTTTATATTACTATCTGAATATCCTCCTTTCTCCTGTTCTCTGTCAGATGTTTAATTAGTCCTTTAATTAGTCCTTGGTTGTAATGGTCAGTATAATAATGCAGCATTGTTGTAGCTTTGGATGTGAGGATGCTGGAATTAAAGGCCTGTTTATTGAAAAACCAGGAGATAGTCAAGGTCCATTAGCCGGCACCGAGCCACCAAGAGCAGGTTCATGTAGAAGAACCAGCCAGCCGGGTCATCGGGTCATCAGGCTGGGTGACAGCAGGTAGGAACCAGGGTCCTGGTTCCCAGCCCAACCCGTCTGACAAAATTAAGTAAAAGCATGAATTATCATTTGTGACCTAGCATTTGACTCTACAGTTAAATATTTTAAATATTTCTCAGCTGAACAAAGCATTTTTCAAGAACATAACAGAAGCAAAAATATTTATTAGCAGCGAAGAGTCCAGTCCAGTGCACCAAGATTTAATGTTCATCTCCTGGGGAAATAGTCTGGATTGTCACACAGCCAACGTTTGATATTGAGGAAGACATATTTAAATATTCAGTTGGCTTAAAAGAACAGTAAAGCTGAATATCATCAGCAGAGAAATAAAAAAATTGCCCGATTATTCGGCCTAAGGGGAGTACTTATGAGGTTCCGATTTAGCACATTTGTATGTTGCAAAATATTGATCAGACCATAATTTTCCCACTAAATATCTAGAAAGATTTATTACACAATGAAAATATACTATCTATGACATCTTCATGATGGGTAAGAAGGCTGAGTATTAGTGTAAAGCTGAGATGACCTTCCTACTGTCCGTTAAACAGAGATGATGTGGATTCATACAAGTTCAGGACAATAAAAGTTTTGACATTTAAAGCCTTTAACTAATCAGTCCATCTGCATTTTTACCCCTTGTGTCTGACTTAACAGTCAGAGAAGAGATAATTTAAGCACCCTGTCTGTTTTATGTACGGTAATCATATGTGATCTTTTGGACAGGGAGCCGGTCATCTCGTTAATTTGAGCGTCAGTACGCCACCAGGCCTTCCTCCCCCATCCTCCTCAAATCAGGCCACTGCCTGAAGAGTAATTGCCGAGCCACCATGCTTCAATGCGCTCGACCTTTATGACCTTAAAAGCCATTTCCATTTTCTGACCACAAAAAAAGAACATATCTCGTTAATTGCAAAAAGGCAAATATTCTCCGTCCTCTGCTCTCGCTTTTCCTTCCACAGTATTTGATTTCCCTTTGAAGGCAAAACACTAAGAAGCATTTCCATTTTCATTCATCAATGCTTATCAGTCATCTGAAGGCCCCTTCAGCAACAATCAACATCACAGCTCCAACCGAGAGGGACGCAACAAGGAGAAACTATCAACAAGCGCGAGAAGCAATTTGCTTTAATGTGGAGTGTTTTGTTGCTTCTAACTGGTATTTTTTTAATCCTCTGACAGGCCTGCTCTGATTCTTTCTGAACGGAAGGGAGAAGTGTCAGACCTCTCTTTATGATGATGTTAAACACATTATGCAGATGAAAAAATTCATATCGACCATCACCAAGTTCACACCGGGATTTTTGGATGTTGTAGTGTTGATCTCCAATTCTGAAAGAAATTTAAGAAATTATTTGCGTCTTGTAATCAGTGATCTGTGGTTGTCATGGTGAGGCTCAGTCATAGCAGTCTATACCTAAGAATAATCTACAAATGTCAAACAGTGTGACAGAAAGTTGTATGTCAACATTGTGAGAGATGCTACAGATATTGTGCTTTTCTTAGCCCTGATGTCTCACTCCCATTTTTAACATTCCAAGTTTCCTATGTCACATGTGTAAAGGAAGTAACATGTATACTGGAGGTGCATGTAGATGTTTTAGTCTTGATGATAATTGTTCTTTATCATTTCTTGACCCAGGAAAGTCCAAAGAGCATTTCAGAAAGTCCAGTTACCCTAACATGATTTTGCAGTGTGTTAGGAAGCTGGAGTTTCTGGACAGAACATGCAAACTCAAGGCAGAATGTCTCCTGGTCAGATTGCTCTGTACTGATTTGCAAAGCTATTAATACCTTTTGAACTTGTTTCACTTTATATGCTATTGTCACAGAATTTAATGTATTTTATTAAGATTTTATGTGAGAGACCAAAACTAGTGCATAAATGTGAAGAAAGGTTGATGGCATTTATTTAGTTTAGGGAGTCGGCCATGTCTTGGTAGGTTTGTACTTGTACCATATTCTTATTTTAGGTATTTGGCTCTTTGAATAATTTGCTAAACACAAAAATCTCAAAGAATAAGATATTATTTTAAAATATGATCATGTTTTAAAACTATCCAAAACTTCATCTATAATTTGTTGACTGTGTTCCCTTGTATCCAGATGCTTTTTGTTTAGATATGTTCTGAGAAAACTCTGAGAAAAACCAGATCATAAAATGATCGGAGCAGCAGAATCAGAGCCATGGAGTTAAAAATAACCTGAAGAAGAAGGCTGGTTCAGTTCTGTTCTAGTTCAGATCTGGTTCTGTTCTGCTCTGGTTTTAGTTGTGGTTGTGTTCAGGGGATGACTGTGGAACCTCTGGAGTTTATGAAACAAAGACAAATTTTTCATTAAATCAAGAAAATGATTGACAGCCCACAGCATCATCTTCTTGAGACTGTCATGCAACAACATGTAGTCTTCAGTCAGAGGTTCCTTCAATACCACTGTGAAATAGACTTCTACAGGAGAGCTTACTGCCCAGAGCTTTGGATAATATGAGCTACAACATTTCATTTCCTTTTGGGATCAAAAAAGTCTATTCGAATTTGATTAAATGAGATACAGGGGTCTATAATTACTGATTAAATGGGCTGAAAACAAATCCAAACAATGCTTTATGAATTAAAAAAACATTGTTCATATATTTATAAGTAAGTTTGTTGTAAAGCAGTAACATAAAATCTTGATTAAATTCGTTATCAAAATTGTATTTGTAATTCATTGGGCATAATAGAATGAGATTAAAGCCCTCATAATGGAGATGGGAGAAACTAAAACAAAAATAGCCAAATCAAAATTATGTAGGCGAGTAAAACATAGATTATGTAAGTAAAGTCAGCAAAATATGAGCAATTTATTTTCTTTTTCTGCAGCAATTTTACACACGAATGCATTGATCATTTCCCTCCAAAAACTAACAGAATGTTTTCAATATGTTTAGCTCACCTAAAGTTGGTGACAAAATGATTTGCAGTAAAGAAGAGACAGAGTCAGGGAAGGAGTTAGCATTCAGTGTCACATTACTAAAACTCGTTTGGCTCTTCCTCCTCATCATTCAGATGCTGCTCTTTGTGTCATCAGCAGACTTATTGATTCTGACCACCTTGTCCTAAAGTAAACATCAATTATTGTTCAGTAATATTTCCTGAAGTGTGTTTATGATAAATCTGCTTCAGTTTTTGGTTGTTGTTAGCAGTTTAAATGTGTCTTCTGTTAGTGCATCTGGAGGCCAGGAGGGCAGAAAACTCAGGTGATTATGGGAAAATAGAAACGTTGTTGGAAGACTTTAAAAAAAACAGTCTGATGATTGGGGGCTTGGCACATAACTACTTGTTTGAGAAATAATCAAACCTCCGAGCCTGACTTTACTATCAAGTGACTAAAACATAAAAAATCTGCATGACATTCATGAGACATTGTCAGAGTATTTAATGCTACCATACCTCAGTAGCAGTAACTTACAACAACCAGTCAAATACTGGTTTGACTGGTTCTCAAATACTTTGGATAGAGATGTTTGATAAAAACCTAACATGCAAAAAAAAAAACAGAAAAGGTTTTATCATAGGGTTCCAAGTGTGAGTGCTGGGATTCCTCTGCACCAAATGGTCAGCCAATGAGAGCTCTGGATCAAATGGTCAGCCAATGAAAGATCTTTTTGTTAGTTGTGTTACTCCAATTCTGTAGTATGGGTGAGAATTCAAAGAGAATACTTCTTAATGGGTAAATCAAGAAGCCCACATGACCAGCAATGCTTCTAATCAGAAGCCGATGCGTCTTCTGTTGTCCCTCTGATCCATATTTATGTGCTAAATTAAATTATTACAGTCAAATTTTCCTCATTTTTTCCTCAGAAGATAAACATGGCATATTGTTACTGAAAAATGGATAACCTCCACAGCAGTTCTTTGACTCGTCCTAAAGTCCCTTGCTTCACCCACATCGGTGTTAGTGTCACTGATTCCTTTCTCTGACGTGGTATTTTGAAAGAGCAGGAAGTAATTTTGTTGAGAAGATGGATTTTATCTTAACTGTTAGCACATTAAGCAGAGCCAACCAAACATTCAAAGTTTTAACAGCAATAAACCTCATTTGTTGCTGTTAATAAATGCAAACATTTTGTTTGTTCCAAAATGTTGGAACAAACAAAATGTTTGTTTGTTGGATCATTCCAAGGCTGGAATGATCAGCCTTGATTATCAAGGCTGATCATTTGACTAAATGATCAGCCTTGATGAACAACCCAGCAGGACCTGTTGGAGTCTGGGTCTCTGAGTCAGCACTAGACACAAGTTGTGATATCAGACTCACCAGGAGCCGTTGGACAAAGCAGTTTGTAGAACATTACACAATCAAGGTAACAGCAGAATCTACTCTCTTTCAAAACATTTTTTTAAGTTTTAGATTTACCTTGTTAATAAAGCTGATGAGCGATCCAGTTGGCTGATTGCAATATCATGCTTAACACTATTATAGCTGAGTATGAAATACCTATGGAACACTTGAAAAGCTTACCAAGTTCTAAATGACTCATTACCATTCAAAATAAAAGCTCAAACAGTTTTTCAAGTAATCAATCTCTGATAGTGACAAATTCAAGGTCCTAAACATTGCACATTTTGACAGTCTCAGACATATTATATAGGATATAATATTTTAGCTAATTTTAAAGCCAAAGTGAAAGCTTTCCACTCTAATCTTGGTTCAAGGAACCATGGGAAGAAGGTCTCACCTCCAGTGAGTATGGATGTTTTCACAGCCTCCTTTTGTCTCATTCCATTCTTACTTAACATAACTAATACTGACATTACGACCTTTATATACTCCATGTTTGTTTTCGATTTGAAACAGTGTCATATTACGGTTAACACTATAATAAAATCACCCCACAAAAAAAATCACATCTCATGATTTTATTTCCGGTAAAGTTTATTTTTCAGCAGTTAGTTTTACAATATAGTCAGCAGAAACCATGCAGTCAAGCTCCTATTGGTAATAAAGAAAGCCCATATCACAAATGAAATACACAGTAAAACACATACAACTAGAGTTCCTCCTGTGCTTTGTACACTGAATTTTGAACAAGCCGCTTGTGTTTATTTGATTCTCTGTTGATTGTTGTTTATTCACTAACAGGGAGACTGGCGTTCTGAAATAATAAAAGGTGTGAGAATAAACAGCAGAGCAAGGCACAGAAGTATACTAAAACCCTTCACACCCTGTCATCCTTCCATGCCTCTCGAAAACAGTCCCACTTCAATCACTGCTCATCACACCAGGAGCTGCTTAAGAACAAAAACACAAATAATAAATGTTACAGAATCCAAGAAGTATTAACACAACACACATCAGTGAACCTTTACTAATACACAACGCTGCTTTAGCTCTTGCTAACTTTGGTTGTGTTGCATAGATAAAACACCATTTAAAAGACAACTGTTTCACCCTGTAGTTTGGTGAAGCTACTGTAAGCAAGGAGTGAAAATATTTGGTTCCACATGCTTTAAGGTAAAAAGAAAATGACTTTCACATCCCAGCAGAATATAAATACGAAAAATCATAATTCCTCTGTCAGCTGCTGAAATAATATAAAAAAACAACAAAAAAACTGATAAAATCCATACAGTCTGTTTCCTGATAGAACAAATATTTCCTAGTCAGTAACATACAATTAGTGTTAAATCTAAAGTGAAACAGATTTCAGTTTAAATCATGTAAAGATTTACCAGAGCTGAAAAGGTGAACATGGGGAGGGAGAAGAGTGCTATCACTGTCTCTGTTCAGTCAGAAGTTTTCCCTGCATCAGAAACAGAATTTTATTTCAAGTCTTTCATTTTTCTTAAAGTGATGTCCATAGAGAACATGTCTACTGAGTCAAACATCTCAAACACAGATGAGGAGGCCGTTTCTGTGACTCTAGGTTATGAGTTTTACCAAGAGAATCCTGAAATCCTTTACAAATCTAGACAAAGACCTACAGGTATGAAGCAAGCAGCACATTGGCTTACAGTGCGTAGTTTAAGGAGTGCATACAGGAAATAGATCAGTGTTCACAACGGCAGCAGCAAGAACGGCATACAAGGTAATGTCATACTGAGTTCATCAGAGATTTGTGGTAGAATACAGAGAAGGAAGGAAAGAAGAAAAAAAAAAGAAACAAAAGAAGGAATTGCTAACTTCTAATATAAGTTCAACTTCACTATTTGATTTCATTGACCCTGCTCTCATCTACACAGTGGGCCCCTAGTATTGGCAACGTTAGTGACCACAGCCACCTATGGATAGCTAAAATCCACTAAAACTTGACACTTCTCCTTAAATTGCTTAGAAATGCCTGTTTTAATAGTTCTACTTCCAAACATAACTTAATATGCATTAATGCTGTCAGTGGAGCCAGAATTAGCACTTCAGCAGAAGAACATCTACTGTCTTCCTTATTTCCTCTCTTGGAAGTCCAATCAGTGCCAAGCAAAATACAGAGCAGGACTGCGCTGAGATGTTTTAACTTCTCAAACTGCTTTTTCTTTAGAATGTTTTAGAAATGTGCAAAAACTTAATCAGTGAAGAGGCAGATTTTTCTAGAATATTTAAGACTTATTTTCCACATAAAGATCCATGAGCTGGAGGGTTTCCTTTCCTGCTGCACATTTTAGAGAAAGACCAAGCTGTTCTGAAGTCTGGCCTTCACTGCAGTTTCCAGGTTACATTTTATTGTCCGCTAAAAACATTACAGTGCTTTGAAAAAGTATGTACACCCCTTTAGCTTTTTCACATGTAGTCAGGCTACAATCCAAAAGTTTAATCGGCATTTTTCCGCATTTTATTTAATAAATCAACACAAAGTACAGCATATATGTGAAGTGGAAGGAAAACTTTATATATTTACAATACTTTTTTCAATAAAAAACAAATCTGAAAAGTGTGGAATATTCATTTTTTTAGTGTGTGCTTTGTACAATAGTTACAGCACTGAGCAGTACAGTTTGGACTGATTTCAGTTTTTTTTGCTGATTCTGTTCACTCAGATTGGATGAAAAACATCTGCAAACTGCTGTCTTTTTGCCCCAGATCTCACTTAGATTCAAACATGAACTTTGACTAGGTCATTGCAACACATGGACAATCTTTGATCTAAGCCAGAGGTTTTGTAGAACTCTGGAATACTGGGTCAGAAATCTTTTTTTATTCTTTTTTTTTTTAATTAAATTAATATAACACTGTTTTTGAAAGCAGGTTGGGCAAAGAACTGAAAACAAAAACCATTTGCAACTTAAGATCATTCCAACACTATCTTATATAACAAAAACACATAGAAAACAAATCTGAAGATTTAATCTGACAAAAGTGGCTGTGAAACTCACAAAAGCTGTTCAGTCACCGCCTCATTAAAACCATTTAAAATTCAAGTTTTCTTCGAAATGTTTCACCCATCAGCTTCTGATCCTCTCTCACATTACGAAAGTTTACATTTTAAAGTATGAAATTTTATTCAGGAGTTTCAGAGTAAAGGAGTAAGAGGAAGATCCAAATTCAAACCAAATTATGTATGTTTTTGTTTTCACTTCATTACTATGTACTAAAGTCTTAATCAAACACAAAAAAATAATAAAATACCTACATGTCTGTAGTTGTAATGTAGCAACATGAAAATGCTTATTGGGTGTACATACTTTTGCAAGGTACCATGTAAAGCAACATACATAACTCTATAAAACTTTTTTTGCATATAACTTTCAGTATCTATGTTATGGACTTGAAGAAGAGTGAATTGCTGTTTCTTCTTCTTTTTTTTTTTTTTAAAGTATTCTTTAGCCCAAATTTACCTTTTTACTAAATAGAAAATACTGATGGAAGGATTAGACATTGGTCACATTCTGGATGTGTGGCAGGCCTTTGCTTAGCAGTTGTTGTGGTAGCAACATGGGTCACCATGTCTGTGGTAGAGGGGGGCTAAAGAAGCTCCATGGGTCTCCGTAGTGTTAGCTCTTATGGTTAAATGAAGAACCCAGGTGTCGTTTCCTATTAGCTGGACTGTTGATTGCAGTTTTTCTAAGAATAGTTCAGCTCTTGTTCACCCATTCTTATTTCCATTGCAAAACATGTTACCTTTAATAAAGAACTACTTACTGTGTGAAGATTTTCAGTTTGTGATGAAACCTCTCGCTATGCAAATGGGGCACAATTTTTAGAAATCAAGAAATTTACCAAAGCTGATTACATCAACACTCTAAACAGTGCAATAAAACTCTGGAGTCTACCAATCAATAGTTCAGAAGCTAGAGCTTTAGAAACTGGAACTGACTGGAACTTTATACTTTATAAAGTAGCATATTATGAAAAACTAGGAAGTTAATATTCTGCAAATGTTCGGCCCACTGCTGTACTGTCCTGATGGGAGAGTGAGGGACAAAAATATGAAACTATTTCAATATATACTAAAAAGCTGCATTCTCTTTGTGTTTCAGCTTTACAACTCTCTCTGTAAAGGAATGAAGACAGTCATTAAGGTTTTTCTTTTGTGTTCCATTTGGTTTGAATATGCTATTGCAAATGGTCAAACAACTCAACGATCAGGTGAATGCATCTGATTCCAGCTGGTATCAGTGTCTCAAAACCCAAATTCAGAAAAAGGGTCAAAATAGCACAGATTCCTGCTTCAATCCACTATTTTCACCATTACAAGTAGGATTGATGAAATATTTCAAGACCAAAATGTTTTGGATTTTTTTAGATGTTGACAATCATACTTGAAACAACAATGTCATTTTTCACTGAAACCAAGGTTAATACAAAAATAATTCCTAGGAAATTATTAATCTTAAACTGAAGGACACAATAGGTTTAGCCCACTTCAGTGTGAGCAATGGAACATGGATTGTGACTAATGTCTGACAAAGTACTCCTATGGAGAACTATTTTTTCTTGGAGCCTCCCTGAAAAAGGTGATTAACACATTAAATGATCTAAAATGTTTACTTATTCCCTTGAATATTAAAAAAAAAATCTGTCAGACCTTTACATAAGTCAATTACCTTTTTACTAAGTGTACATGCATTTAAATTCTACATTCAAGCAAGACCTCAGAGAACCTTGAAATATCCTCAGGAAAAGTCTTTAAAACTGCTTCATGATCATAAATTCACCAACTCATCAGGCTGGTGAGCTGGGCCAATCCCAACTTGTGCAGCTCCAGCGAAAGTCCTCCTGACACCAGATGTGAGTTGAGTCAGAAGATAAAGATCCGGGAGGTAGTAGTCTGCAGAAGCACAGAGGGAGACGCTCAGAGAACACCGAACCAGAGAGACCAACAACTGCATCCTTCAGACTCCCGCACCCAACCCAGATGGTCTCTGAAGGAAATAGAAAAGATTATTTTAGTTCATGTTAGTGAAAATAGTAAACGTAGTAGGCTTTCAATTTTTACATATGAAACCTCTACTGCCAAAAGTCTTTGTTTGCCTGCCTTCACACACATAAGTTTGAGGGACATCCCATTTTTAATCCATTCTTATGATGTCTGCTCTCTTTGGCTTAATAAATTCTTCAGAAGGGCTTAACACAGGGTTAAATTATACACTTATGGGAATTAATTACAATTCTTCCAAACACACACCTGTCAGAAAGTGATGTTGGGTGAATTTGGCTCCACGTTATCCCAAAGCTGTTCTAGTCAAATTTCTCCATACTAAACTTCCACAAAGTTGGAAGTAAAAAATTGTACAAAATGTCTCACAATGAAATCCCTCAGCAGAACAAGTGAGTCCCTAGCAGGAGTGTCTCCACTGCCGCATCCTAGGACTCCAGAAGGGAGGGTAATCTGAACTAAGGTCTGGTGCATAAACACAATAGTCCAGTCCTGGTACTTTGAAAGCAAGGAGTCAGAACTTTGACTGTCTGCATTGCCAGCAGTAAGTCAGACTTGCTTCCGGTCAGAGTTGGACTCCATTATGGTTGCCCCTTGTCACAGATTGTGACCATAACCTTTATTTCTAGGCACAGCCAAAGTGTTGAGAAGATCGATTTTGGGGACCTCTATTATTTGCAGCTAATGTGGTTCTGATGGCTTCATCAGACCATGATTTCCAGGTGTCACTGATATAGTTTTCAGTCAAGTCTGAAGTGGTCTGGATGATAATAAGCGCCTCTAAATATGAGAGCATGGTCTCAAGCCAGAAGAGGGTAGAATGTCCTCCACAGGTCAGAGTGATTTTTTACTTGGGTTCTGCCCCAAGTAAAAAATCCAGATTCCTCCTTTGAATTGACAAACTGGTGGCAAACTTTACACTGATTCTTCTGACGTGTTGCATTGCACTAGATCAGTGCTTCCCAATTCCAGTCCTCAGGCCTCCCTGCTCTGCATGTTTTAGATGTACCTCTATTCCAGAGCAGCTGAATCAAATGATTGCATAACCATCAAGTGCTGCAGAAGCCTGTTAATCAGCCACATATTCAATCCAGGTGTGTGGCGGAAGGGAAACACCTAAAACATGCAGGGCAGGGGGCCTTGAGGACTGGAATTGGGAAACACTGAACTAGATGATGCAAAGCTTTGCACAAAAATGGTGATCTTTGTTCAAAGACACCTGAGCATCCACTGACCTAACTCCGGGATTTTCCATGGTCTACCATTTCATTGCTGTATCACTTTCTGATATTGGGATATTTTGTAGGAATCTGAGGAATCTTTATGATTGGACTTACTGCACAGTACTTCCTGCCACAGTACCACTCTAATATTCTGGTGTGTTCACACCAAAAGCATTTTGAGCATCTGGTTTACATTCTAAGTCCATGTGGAGCGTCGGATGCACTGGACATGTCAAACACTGTAAACGGTTCATATCGCACCGCTCTAGATGCTCAAAACGCACCACAACGGCCCTCAAGTACCTCCACACAGACTTTGAATGTAAAACAGACGCACCAGACTCAAAACCCGTGTGAACGCACCATTAGAGTTTCCTATTCCTTCACAAATGTTTGTAGAAGTCTGCATGGTTTCATGGATATTGTTCAGATGTTGTCACTGAAGTGATGTAATAATTTAGATTTTTGAGCGAATATTTTCTACAATATAATACAGATGTATACACAATATTTAAGAAAATTAAATCCTAAATATATTAAATTTAGCATTAAATAAATATAATCTAGGCTCTCATTCACTGACAAAATTTTTAAATACAATGTTTGTGTATTATTTATTTTGATTTATTTTTGAGGCTGCTGTCTGGTGAAACTTTTTATATGCAAGTCAGTGATAAAACCTGAACACTACACACACTCCCATACTCTCCTGTGTGTTTTGCTGTAGACCTTCTGCTGTCTGGGTCACAGAGCACATCATGAGTTGCATTCACAATTGCTTTAATTGCACCTGTGTTTGTGTGTACAGTGGGTTTGTGTGTGTTTGTATGTGAACAGGTGGGCTAGACTCAGCCACGTCATGGAGGTCAGGACCAGCTGTACGCATCATAGATATGATGTCTGGATGATGGTGAAGTATGTGTCCCTCGTCACGGCGCTACATCCACTGTGTGTGTTTTCACTGGGAATTATTTTTCTGGTTCTTTGCATAAAGGTGTCTGTGTAAGTTTGTCCTCTGTGGGTGTGTGTGTTTGTGAGTAGTGTGTCTGTCTAACCCGCAGCTGTTGGGCTGTCATAGCTTCTACCTGGACTCTCATGCCCTGCCCTCAGGGGTGTGTGTGGATGTGCAGGTGCACATTTGTGTGTTTAGAGTATGAGGGCAGGAGGTTTTGCTTAGCCCTGGAGGCACCCATAGGGCGCACACATCATACACTAAAACACACACACCCCCACACACATGCAGAATGTCAGTAACGTCCTTTTGTACATGTTCTCAGTTTCTGCTTAGATTTTAACACATTTGAAGAAGGGAACAAGAATAATTTTACTATCTACTTATCAAAATTATTCAACTGTAGCTAATTCTAATTCAGGTTTTGAAATCTACATTAAGGACCTGGAATATGTGGAACCCATTTTGTAACGCATGTCAACGAAAGTGAATAAATAATCAGAAAGTAATTTAAAACTGGTGTGGAATCACTGGGTGGAAACTGAAGTCTGGATGGATTCATAGTTGAAGCACTGAAACTGCCTGTTTTGTTGATGAGTCTGTTGGATTCTAAAGCACATGGAAAGTAACTGACTTAAACAGAGATTAACTGAGATGTAAAGCCTGGTTGTATTTCAACAAAAAAGATTTTGGTTTTATCTCTAAGCAGCTGTGATTTTTTTTTTTTTAAATATCATTCACACAGTACCAGGATGTTACATGTTAACATACTCTGACTGCTCTCATCTGAGAAGGAGTCCTCACTGAGGGTTTGCTTCATCCTGTGTTGCTCCAAAGCTGTGACTGAGAACTGGCCAAAATCCCGCCTACATCACGGGTAGGGAATACAGAAAGACACACAGATAGCAGCATGTAAGACATAAAAGGATAAGGAATAAAAATATATGAAATTTAAAAAGAGCGACAAAAACACTGGAATGCTTTTAAATCATACAGATGATGGGCATTACCAGAATTATATCTATGAGCTCATCTTCCAGTTATTTTACTGAAACAGCACAAGGAGTGGATTGTATTAGCACACTATATAAAAGAGGGCTTTTCTATCATGATACTAATAATACAGAAAATTGCAAATATTTTAAATAAATGACAAGAACAAATTGATATATAATTTTTTTTCTGTAATCACATTTAGTCTACTGAAACCATACATACATTCAGCTTTTCCTCCTCCTGACTGTGCAACATCCTGTTCATGAATACCACAAACAAGACTGTGGAGGAAAAGCAGCCACTTATACTTTTCTACCACCAACCACTGAACTGCCATTTTGGTTATCCAAGGTTAGCACAACACAACCGAAATGTCAAAACGTCTCAAAAAGAAATTAGACTGTTTTGCAGGACATCTCCCATCAGTACGTATTAGGATGAAAGACCAGTACTCCCAGATCTGTCCACCATTCCTCAAGAATACCAAGATCTCCAGAAATATGACATTTGTGTCCATTGTAAATGGTCAATTAATACATTAGAAATCTAATAATTTAAAAATGTTTACATTTATGCACTGGCAGTAGCTAGCTCCTAAAGAGCCTCTTGGTTCTTTAGGACTTGGAGTCTAATAGTCCTAAAGACTTGGAGGACTCTGCTATTAAACTAAAGGGCTAAGGAGGATAGTGAATGTAAACATAAAAGAACACAACAAAGACAGCACAGTAGATAAAAGACAAAGAAAGCGCAGAGGGAGCAGAGGGAAAGGAAAATCCGTCTGACTTGAGAAACAAAATCAAGAGAAAGCACAGCTTCAGATTTACGGCCTTCATTCCCACTGACGGGCTTGACTAAAACTAATACCCAAAGCAGAGAAGTGGAGTCCAGTATCAAGACACTGTACATTGTCTGGAGATAGTGCAAATACATGGAACACTAACCTGTTTCACCAGGGCAGACTTTTCTTCTTGCTGCGAAGTGCTCCAGCCCTTTCTCCTCTTCTCCTCCTCTGCCCATTGAGTATCTGCCTCTTTGCTCCTCTTCCCCTCCTCCCTATCAGGCCTTCTCATCGCTGAGCAGTTAATTTTGGGATTAATACGCGTGGCGGCGGTGGCTGGCTCTTTTGAGGGATTTGTAGCAGAGCTGCAGACACTTATCTTGGTCATTACGGTGCCCATATTGGATTCAAGCGTTTTAGTATCTGCCAAACATTCTGTGGCGAAGGAGTCTATCAGGGCGACACGCACCCAGGGATTAAGATAAGAAGGGCCCTCATTACGACTTCTCTCCTCCTGCGGCATGCTGACACTCACAGCAGTCGCGATTTTTCCTACAACACCATCAGAGGAGAGGTACAGGTCTTCACCGAGCTTTTCTTCCATTGCCTCAGTCGACACAGGTAGAGGAGAAAAAAGGTTCTCACATGAAGAACTGAAGTTGCTTTTCAAGAGCGAAGAGGTGGAAAATGAGCTGTAACAAGGTTCAGGATGGTAGAAGTTCTGGGTTTCATTTGTGGAACCAGAGCCTTGTGTCGAGAACAAGTGGTCCGTCCGCCTATTGTCCAGTTTGGAACTTTTCCCCTCTTGGGACAAACAAGGTGCATTTTCATTCAGCTCACAGCCACCAGTCAATGAGGTCTCCAAACACAGCTTGTGATAGGAGGGTTGAGGTTTCTTTTTGATCACCATGCTGTAGCACAAAGGTGGCCCAAGGTAAACTTCCTCTGTACAGGTTTCAAACAGCGTCTCCTTATTCCTGAAGTCAGGACTGGTGGGTACAGACAGAGAGGGGCTAGAAGACTGCTCCTCCACTCGGCTTCCATCTGAGACGCTGGCAGGTTCATCGTGAAAACACTTCAAATCCAGACTGCCGATGTAGTCCTTGGCAGTCAGGCTAGGGGAAGAGCATCTGCTCAACTGAGCTGACTGAAAAGAAGACATTGCCACTTTGGTGCTGGAAAACAGCTCCGGGCTTGGACTGTTTGGGGTTGGTGGCGACGTGTAGTAGGATGGGATGTTGTAGGGCACAGGGGTCAAACTCTTGTCCTCAGCACACTGACTGACCTCACCACAGTCGCTGTCATGGGAGGAGAGAGACAGATAGGAGTAGAAATCTCCCTTCCGAAGATGCAGAGGCCTATGGGAGTGTTCAAGCACCTGAAGGAAGAAAATGAACAGTTTGTTGCTTCGTACTGGTTTCTAAGTAGAGGGTCTAAGTAAGAATAAGCAATATTGATAGTCACTGAGAGCCACATACACAAATGTCTTATTTTGATGCTTTAATTAAAGCTAATCTGAAGTGAAATCTGATTTTAAACTAAGAATTACTAAAATTAAATAGAAAAGTTCAGCCAAGAATAGTATATACATACAACTTTGATCATTCTGTTTGTAACTATCATACCATAAAATCTTTATTTACATATTAATGTTTTACATTATGACAATGTTTTCTGCGTGATTTCTCTTTGCCTTTTAAAAAATGTGGACTGAAAACTAATGAACTTTTAAATTGCTTTACTTACTGAAGAAATTGATAATTACACCCTCAAAGTTCTGATCTGTGATGCGATTTATTGAATTACTTCAACTGAATAAACAAATGAAGACAGATAACTTTCCTTTGAAATAATTTGTCTTTGAAATGCACAGAATATACCAGGTCAAATAGGACAGCTTCAAACTCATGTTAATTCACGCCAGATGTTTTTACATTACCGTAGTCATCCAACAATTGTGTGGTAGACACTGTGTGAATCGGATTATTCTGTAGAATTAAAGTTCTACCTTGTCTCGGATGTGTGCTAGTGAGGTGGAGGACTGGTCTGGGACAGACCCACTGGTCTCCCTCTGGGTTGCTCCTTCTGACTGGTTCTCTTTGCTTTTCAGTGCTACAGAGGCCATGTCAATAATCTCCATTACAAAGTCATGAACATTCTCCTTCTTGCTTTCGTCAGCGCTGAGTGGCGAGGCCGACAGGAGGAAGGGGCTGCAGCAGGAAGCGTGGGATTTGTGGCCTTTTTTGGATGGCAGAGAAGAATCTTTTGCTCTGACTTCCCTCCTCGTCTCTTCTGTGACCAACGATGAGAACTTAAACTTCTCTTGAATTGTGATGGCTTTCCGTCCTCCAGCAATTGAGAGGTTGTTGTCCAGTGTATTGTGGGATCTGCAGTTGACTGGAGACAGCAAAGGGGGTGAAGGAAGTGAGGCACTGTGGCAGGGGAGCTCCCCTCTGAGCTCTCCCACCAAACAGGAAGTACGCTTGGAAGAGAAGGGATGGAGCTCACTGGATGGTGATGAACAAATATGACTTGTTGAAAGTGAATTCATTTCAGCTCTTAAGTTGCCAACATCTTCAACTTGGTCTTCTGTTTTGGTGTTCACATAGAAGTCCCTTAAAGTGTCTCTTTTCTGAGTGAACAAGCCAGACACTTCTTGGAGTAGCTCATCGTCTTCGTCTTTTCCTTGTAGACAGCTGTGGTCGATGTTTCCATTCTCCACATCATCGACAAATTGGCTGATGTAGCTTCTCGTCACATTCAGTCTGGTCTCATCTTCTCTTTCCTTTCTACTTGTATTGCCACCAGCTTTGTTACTGCTATCCATTAATTGTGCACGCGAGTATGTGAATGTGGAAGATGGAGCACTTCCACACTGCAGCTCATCCAGAAGGCCTGCCTCTGATTTGAATGAGGAGGATACAGAGGTGCGAGGAGGTCGTATCCAGCTCTGTAACTCCCTCTTCATGTACTCAAGCCCCATCTCATAGGAGGTTTCCATGTCATCTTCATCATTATCCTCATCCTCCTCATTCCCAGAAGACACCCCATTAACCCTGTCATCATCTCCATCCTGCTCATCCCGAACACCAAGTTCTTCTTCAGTGAGCGTCAGTGTGGAGGATGAAAGCAGATCACTGTCATCTTCTTCTGTGCATGCTGATGAAACGTTGACCATCATGCTTAAACTAGCAGCATCCGGCTCATCTACAGCTTTCCCTCCCCTGTTGCCGTTGTGACAATGTTTCATATGAGGGCTGGAACTGGTTGCTATGTTTGGATCTAGGAAAAGAGGGTGCTGGTTTCTGAGCACGACAAAATCCTCAGACCCCAGAGATGAGTCCTCTGTGCTACTCAGTTCAGTTAGTGATATTTTTGATAAGTTTTCATTGATCAGTGATGGCTGTCCTTTCCATGAAGTGCTAAACATCCTGGAGAGTGGAGTGTGTTGACCACCTAAAGAGGGTGAAACAGGAAAGTGGTTCTTTTGTGGGATGCTGCTTTGAATTGACATATCAGAAACACTTCGGGTCATCTTCCCAACCAAAGGATTCTGAATGTTCTCCAAACGTTTCAGGAGATCAAGAGTTCTTTGGCTAAGCTCTCCAGAAGATGCCTCTGTTTCAGTATCCATGCTTGCTCTTAGGTTAATTCTATCTTGGTCTTTCTCCTGGCCCGGGTTCATCTCGTTGGGACTTGTGAGACTGCCCACCGCCTCCCTGTCAGGGCTGTGGCATGGATTAAGGCAGCTCTCCAAAGAGATGCTATGATGCAGCCGTTCTTTGGAGGGGAATAAGTCGATACCCAGAGCCAATAGAGACTCCAAGGAAGAGCTCTGAGACAAAACGGGAGTTGATGTCCTACTGTTGAGAGCAGGGGGAGTCTCTGAACTATTATAATGGTCAGGGTTACACTCTATGTTGTCCCTCTGGGACATGAACATCTTAGAGTCATCAAGTCCTTTCACATCAATGTCAGAGTTTGCCGGTGTCAGGATCCCATGTCCGTTTATCAGGATTTCCACTGCCTCCCCCCCACCCTGGTTGCACCTCTTCTTCTCCTCCTCATTTCTTTTTAGTTCACATCTCAGCTCATTCCTTCTCCATTCTTCCAAATTTGTAGAGATTTGCATCTTGCTCCTTTTATAAGGGGTAATGCAGTTCTTTTCCAGAGCTAAACTATAATGTTCTTGTGTAACTTCACCTTTCCTCCGGTCTCTTTTCTCCTGATCCTCTTTCTTTCCTTGTACTCCAGAGTTTGACGATGTCTCTGAATCTCCATTGTCACTTACAATCCCACTCTCACAATCTGATCGTAGACTATTTTCTGACTGATCGCTCCTTCTGCCACCCTCACTTTCCCTATTACAAAATTCACTGATCCTATCTCGTTGTTGGCTACTTGACATCAAACCTCCCAGGAGGTCTGGGAGAGATTCAATGGAAGACAAGGAAGAATCCTTACTAATGCTCTTCAGCAAAAAATGTTCTTTGTTTTTTACAGGTTTATATAGGTGCATTAATGTGGAAGGAAGTGGAAACACCAGCTGCTTGCATAATTCAATACTGTGGAGGCTGTACACTTGATATACGTTATTGTTTGGTGGGGAATGGGAGTTAACATCCATTGAGGAGCCATCCTTCAAATTAGACAACTCTTTTAACTGAGTGGCTTGGATATCAGTTTGAATCTCAACTGGTTGATTGTCATTGGCCAAAATATTGTTTGATGGCAGACTTGGTTGCAAGGCTGTGGGGAGGTTGGTTGTAAGGTCAGGTTGTGGTACAACTAGTCGCTCTGCTTCCATGACCGACATGTCTATTTCATCCCATTCCCAGGAGTCCTCTGGTGGAACTGTCACTGAAGCCACTGACACAGGGCTAATCTGGTGGAGATCCACTAGGACAGTTTCCAGAATGTTTCCATTAACCTACGAGAAAAAGAGAAAAATAATATTTGAAAGCTTGCATTTGATTGCCAGGAATAGTTTGAATGTACTTTGAATGATTGGATTAAAGTGACTTTTTTGTTAAGTGCCTTGAAACAACGCGTGTTATGATTAAACACTTTATAAATAAACTAACCTGAACTAAATTGAATTCATAAAGTACTCAAGCCACACAAAATGGTGACTGTCTAAGATATATTCAGCACTAGAGGAGTAATGGCTTATTAAAATCCATATTTCCCATTGTTCTCTGGCTCCAGTAAGTCCAAGTTTTCACTTCCTCTTCCTCAGTACGTCCCACATCACTCAGAACAGGACACCCTCAGTCTTTGTTTTTGAAGTGAGTGCAAATGTGTGTTGTCAAAGTATCAGACCTACCTATGTTCAGAAATTCCCAAGGATGTAGCTATTACTGAGAGATGTATTTCATTTAGTATCAGTTTGGTAAACATAGAACAAATTAAAAATGCAGTGAAGAAAAGGAAACAAAGAAGAAACTTCTGGAGAAAGCTAAAGTGGGTGTTCCAATTAGGAACCTTGTGGTGTTCAGGACTTTGATTTGTTTTGGTTTGTTTGATAAACCAGAGTCTGACAACAGATGAAAAAGAAATAAAAAAAGATTGGTCTATAAATCCATGTCCTGCATGATGCTGCTTTTCATCCACTAGTTGATAAAACTTGCTTCAATATAAAAATGTGCTACAGATTAAAGTTTTGTATAAATTGTAAAAATAGAAACTTGACTAAAATTGCCTTTGACTGTGTGGTGCCATGGTCATTTGTGAATAAAGAACTGATGAATTATTGTTATTCTTCAGTTTATGGTAACCTGCTTTGGCACCAATTTGTTTCAAAAGACATGTTTTGTTTTCTGCTTTGAGATCAGTGTCTCTTCTCAAGTCTACAGTTAAAAAGACACCAAACTCTGAAAAAAGCATGTTCTAGGGTCATGTGCAAGAAATAACACAAAACAAAAAAAACTGAAATCAACCTACTCCACAGAAACTACTCATAAGTCTCAACACAAATTATTCCACTCTGGAACAAAGCAATGAATTATTCAAAAACAACTTCTGAGAGAAAGAGCGCCAAGCTGAAAATCCCAAGGTAAATACGTAATCAAACCTTCAGAAAGCTTGGCTGTCTAAAAATATGCTTAGACACAGGAAACCTTCCCTGCCCCAGACATAATTATACAAATTGCTCTACGTCTCGTTAACAAGAGAGGGGGGTAATTCGTATTAGCCATTCATAGCCTATTAATCTAATAAACTAGTTGTCTAAGCGTGTGTGTTAGTGTGAGTGTTCAGACGGCGTGAGTTTGCGTGGTTATGGCTGTACTTAATGAATTTCTATTAGACTTGTGTTTATTCCCAATGTGCTGATAAGGGAGTTGTGGATAATGAATGAATTGAGTTTTGCGCTGCAGATGCATTCGAGAAACCTTCATTGTTGAAAAGGCAGCGTTCCTGTTAGCTTAATCCAATCAATGTTAAAAACCTTCTGGAAAGTTTTGATGGAATTGTTCCCAGTCCTAGAAACACCCTTTACATCAGTTAATGGCTGAATTGGAAGTATTTTTCTGACAGTAAAGAGTGAAGTCACTCCTTTTATCTGCCAGTAACTCAAACCTTGTTTTAAAAGTAAATTACTTGATTACAGCTGAGAGCAGGCCACTGGCAGAACTGGCTAAGGAACAGAGCAGGTCTGTTTGCAATTTCAAGTGGTGTGAATGTGCAACAGATAATTAAAGAGTAGCTGTATTGCATGTCGCAATAGGAATTGTATGCATATATATAATATTTGTTTGCAGTTATTAGTCGTTTGTTCATTTTTAAAACAAGATTTCTTTTCTCTAACATGTTCTGCTGGTAACATCAGAACATCAGGTTGTTCAAACACAGATTAATGCTGCAGTTTGTGTAGTTAAATTGCCATCACACATTTTAATCCAATACAGAATTTCAGAATATCAGAGGATCAAATGTTGGAAAAAAGTGTAAAAATAATGAATGCATAAGAATGACCAATTACAGTTTTAATCAGGTCATTTGTTAGACAAAGATGAGGCAAAGTTGTCTGTTCCAGTTACTTTACAGTACAAAACATGAAAAACCACAGGAATTAAAAATTTGTAATGTGTGTAAACTACCCAAAAGTGTCTGTAAAACACAACATAAATTTCCCCCCAAAGCACAATGCAGTTAGTACAAGAAGATGCAATCAGGGAAAAAAAACCTGATTCATCTGCTTTTTCACTGCCTGTTTAAAATCTTTCTGAGGAAGAGCCCATTAAATTTAGGATCTGCTTCTTAGACTTGGTTTTTGAATAGAACTGTCTGCAGAGTACTGTTTTGAACAGATACAAATCAGAGTGAAGTTCATGAAAGCTCTTTAATTTTTTAGATTTCTTCTACGCCATAAACACGATCCTCTTTAAAAGGCTACTGTGTGTAACAGCAGCGTTTGATGGTAGAAAACATAATGACTAGTCCAGGAATCCCTGGTCTAGTCTGGGAAATACATTTAGCATATTCTGACATAAAAAGACTTTTGTAGATCAGAGACTTTTATAAGCCAGTTGTAATAGTTGAAAGTGTACAGTTTGTTCCCACACAAACATGAACAAACACACAAAACTGAGGAGAGGACAGTCGTTTTATCATTCAGCAAAGAAAGTGCTTATTTATAAGCTGAACCACACATAAAGCTCTTTAGTTCTTACTGCCCAAGTTTTCCTCCCCCTCTTGCCCTCTTTTTATTCCTCTCCAACCTCCAGTAGGAGTGAAATTACTCTCCAGCCAGGCACCAAGGTCAGAGTGTCTGGCCTTTGTGATTTATCTGTTGCTATAGGTTTTTCTATGTGCATATACAAGGAGAGGAAAGAAACCTCAGTGTCTAATAGCATTTGAGCAAAAGAAAAAAAAAAACTAAAAGACCAAACCCAGGTAGTTTGATCAGACCAAATTCAAGCATTTTAAAAACGACTCTTCATGTATACCACCGCTTTGCACAGATTAGCATGTTCATTTACTTGTGTTTCTGTAGGTAGGTTTGGTTTATATACCAGGATCATTTTCTCTATGTAGATTGCTCCACAATTAAAGGGATATAAGTTCAGTCATAACACCATATGTCTTTTAAAAGACACGTTAGTGCCAAATCAAACAGTGTGATGCTCACTGAGTGGAACTGTGTCAGCTGGCCGCCTGCAGTGTGAAATGACGGCTGTATAGTGGAAATGTGAGGGCAGTCCAACCTGCTGCTCTCCCAGCTCTCTCTTCAGTCTGTTCTGCCACTGCAGCGCCTGCATCACTATCGCCTCCCACCTCCTCTCCAGGTTGATTGACAGCAGCTGCAGGGCCTCCCGGTGCTGCTCCGCGTCTGGGCCCACTTCAGCCGTCAGGCCCGACTGTGGAAGGATGGACGGAGATGAAAAAAAAAAATGCTTCTCAGCAAAGGAATTTACTGAATTAACAAGATTACAACTCCTCTATTCACAAAGAGATGAGTTCATGATTGCGGTGTCAAAACTTTGAAATTATTTTTAAAACTAATGTGAATAATAATTTATTAAAACAAGTTTATGTCACTGGAATTGTTTTACATTCTTCTGTTCTTGACAAGTATCTATTTTGTGACTTTTTTCAAGTGAGAGGGTTTTAATCGTGTTTTCCTTCACTCACCTGGCTCTGCTGCAGCAGCTTCTGACACAGTTTCAGAACTGAACCGACTCCTCGGCGCCGGCTTCCGATCTCTGAACACAGGGACTGTAGACAGACAGGCAGATGAAGGAAGACAGGATGGATGTCAAGTCTGAGAAGTTCTGCAGATTTCAAATATGTCAGAACAAAAACATTTCAAATGAATCATTGTCAAATAAAGAAATTCTCACTGAAAATGTAATTCTCTCTATTTGGTTAATTCAGTGCCAGTGTAAAGGTTCAAAGCCACAAATGATTTCATATTTAGCAAAACAGACATTAGTGCTTTCTTTCATGATTTAGGTACAATTATAGAAATAAATCTTCTACTGATATTTCAAGGTGCAACACATACTTAGATTATGAATAAATAAATTGATTATATAACTCCATACACTGTTATGCAATGAAAATTAATGTTCAATTTTTGTGTTAGCAGCTTGGAGTGCAGTAAAGTGATTTTGCAGAACACCTGTGCATTTTAAACAGTGCAATGATGGAAATGAATTGCTTGTGAAATCAGTTATGCTGTAGATAGATTTCAGCTCTGTTTGAGCAAAGGCAGCAGCAGTAAAATAATCCACATATTGACACTAAAAATGTTATTTATTTCTATGAATTTCTGCAGTTAACTTTTCATCAAACAGTTTTTATATGATTGGGAATAAATTCAGACATTACGGTGCTAAACGATAAAAGTTTTTTTGTATTTGGCTGTTCTTTGTAGTGTATCTAAATTATTACAATGATTCTACTGTTCATTCATTTATCTATTCTTTGCTGCATTTCACAAAACCCAACAAAACAGCCCAATTAATATTCTTAATTGGGCGTGAAGTAAAATGTTTTCCAGAATTGTGACATTGCTAAAATGTCCACTGACATGTCATGGCATTTAATTGCATGTTAAATGCCATAATTACCACATGCTAATTACATTCATACTACAGTATTAATTGCTAACTGAATGAGTGGAGTTAATGTCAGTTCTGACCAGCTAATAAAGCTGTCAATGCATATCTTTGGTCTCACAAATATCCACCTATTGTTGTTTGATTTAACATCAAACTCAGGATCCAAAATGAGAGAAAGGACTGCGGTGGTCTGGTCTACAAGTGCTTTGCTCATGTATTGGGTATCAAGGTGTTTTTGAGAAGAGGATGCCGGGTTTGGGAACTTCAGCATTCTAACTTTGGTTTTGGTGGTTGAGGTGACTCGTTGGCCTCATCCACCAACGATGAGGTGGATGAGGTGGAGGTCTGCAGCCCAGATCTCCAGCCTGGGCTGCAGTGGTATGCAGCTGGGATGAGAATCAGCTTCTTTCCGTCTAAGGCCATGGTTCTCAAACTGAAAAAGGGAGATTGATGCCTCTGGGTTAGCGGTCTCTGCCTCCACTGGAGGTGTTGACATATCTAGAAATGTTGCTCAAGAGTGATGGCTGGATGAAGAGGGAGATGGATAAGCGCCTGCAGTAGTGCAGGCATTGCTCTGGTCTGTTGAACTGACAAAAGAGCTCAGACCAAAGGCAAACCTCTATTTATGGGGCTGACAAGGTTTCAATCCCCGACTAAAGAAGACAGGTCTGGATCATAAGAAAGAGAATAAAATCCCTCATTTAAGCAGCTCAAATGAACTTCCTCTGTAATGTAAGGATGATGAGCTCAAACAGATCCACTGTTTGTCCATAAAGGAGCTAGTCAGAGGTTTTCTGGCTATAACCCAATCAATTGAAATTCAGTGTCAAACCAACGACTTGGTGGAGGGACTTGATATCGCTACTTTGGAACCCCAGAACGAGCCAAAGAGTTTTGCTGAAGAAATGAATGTCTGGTTTCCCTCCTGGACTTGTTAGCCCTTCAACCAGGGGTCGCACTAATGGAATACTTTTCACATTTTACCTTTTTTTTAAAAAAAAAAAACAATGGAAAAATCACTGTAGAGAAAAAGTTAGTGTTCTTCTGCTTGATGTTTAATGGAATCAGGATTGTTCAAAATATTTAAACCGCATAAAAATGTAATGCAACTGAATAGCCTATGTCAATATCATAAATCAATATGAGATGATGCAATATTTTTGACACCCTCAGTCAAAATAACGGTCAACAAAAAAGTCAAGCGTGGTGTCTGCCTTCAACCCAGCCATCAACAATAGTTGTTGATGGCTGGATGGATCCATCATAAAATTCAGTTAATAAAATTCTCATTATATGACTTAAGACCCTGGACATGGGTCATTGCCACGTCTAGAACTTCTGTTTTGCCCTGAGTGGAACATCCCCTTTCATCCCCTTTCAGTGTCAATACTGAAGAACCACAATCCAAGCAGAGGCAAGGCAAGCACATAAATAAATGCTCAAAATAATTGGCCTTGTAGTCTCTTATGTACACTGTGCTATTACGACTGGTACCGTAAACTTAATTATGCAAATATGAGTGTGCAGGTGCCCATCCCTGATTGGCTCCCAGAAGACGCCGGAGACGTCCAATTGGTTGCCTGCCGGAGGTGATGGATATAAAAGCTGCTGACTTCCTGACATTCATCCTCAGCTCATCTCAACCGGCCACACTGTTTGTCTGTTAAACACTCTTTGTGAAAGTTCTTGGAATTTGTAAGAATGAGCAGCTGTTTATGTTTCCTTAGTTTTCTTTTCTTAATTAGGGAGGTAAGTTTTTGTGACTTGGTTTATTTACTTTCAAATAGATACATTTTGGTTAATATTCATATTGTTTCCTTTTGTTTGTTGTTTTCGACACTATAGCTAACTCTTAGGTCATATATTCCACTTGTTGTAACATCTCATTCAAAAATATATCTTTTAAAAATAAATATTATAAAATGTTAAACTTTGTCTCTGTTGGCTGCTTGAGATCTGAATAGAATGGATCCTTCATGTTATGATCTGGCCACCCTTAGACGGGTCATAACAGTGCAAAGACATTATGGTCGAATACCAACTTTTGTAGCTAATACTAAAAGGCTATTTCCTGTTTTAAATAATAAACTGATGTTATCGGAGCCTTTTTGGAGTTAACCAGCCATGTAGTTCTTAATTAGTATTCACTACAGCAAAATATGATCATACAAGCTTCTCTGTTACAATATAAAACTGCTCTGTCCAAGCATGAGCCAAATGAATTCTTTTATCCGTCATTCAGAAAAGTTAAAAGTCAATTAGTGGTAGTATAATTGATTATATTTTGTTAAAGCAAGTTTAAATTCAACACAAATATCTGATCAGCAATAACATGTAAAAGAAGTGAAAATATCCACCAAAACTCTCCCACCCTGCCACTGCTTAATAAATGCAAAAAGAAGAAAGAAAGAAGGATTGGCAGAGCCTATTATAAATTACTATATGCTGATGAGTTTTCATTCTTAAAGGTCAGTCTGTGTGTGTGTGTTTGCATGTTTGAATGTTTGCTCATACAGGTATGTGCACAAGCATGCGTAGATGCGTGTGTGGGGGTGTGCGTGCGTGCAAACATATGCATATATTTCGGTGTGTTCCAGAGAAACGAGGGGACAGCCTTACTCCTGAGCAGCGGGACCAAACACATCCAAGCTCCAAACTATTTATGCTAATCCTGCCCGCTCACTGAAAAGCACTTCTTTTACATTTTCCTTACATTTTCCAATAAATATTAAACACTATTACAATGAAATGGGATTCTCTTTTCTGTCCCTGTTTTCCGTGCACACACACTCTTACTCTGCAGCTTTCTCACACACACTCAACACTACTTCTCTCTTTCCTCTCCTCCTCCTCATTTTCTTTAGTTTAGCATATTTGTGGCTCGGCTGCTTGTCTAAACAGGAGATGGGGATGAAGAATACTGCAGACGGGATCAAGAGGACAAGCCCGGTGTGTGTTTGAGGGTGTGTTTGTAAGATGGCAAATAAATTTATTCCAAACAGCAGATGTGTATTAAGTTGAAGGAGACAGCTTTAAACAACAAAATGACTGAGTGAGACTTGCACTGCATCAGACGACTGCTGGAGGCCACACAGAGGAACGACAGACATACACCATATTTAACTAGATTACAGTTGCAACAATAAGTCAAACTTTTTGATGAGAAATTTGATTGTTATCCTGAAATTGAAACAAGATGGGTTGAATGTTAAAGTTAATCTCCATGAACTGGAAATTAACTATCTACAGTCGTAAAATTCTGAGCTACTCACCAGGTTTTAAAATCAGATCCATGCAGCTTTAGATTATCAATAAGACTTGTTACATCATGTCACTTTTTATTTAAGGCAAACAAAGCCTAAAAGCAAACGTTGTTGTGTTTTTGAAACACTATTTTCCACCCAGCACTTGTAGTTTGTAACTTGAGGCTATCGTCTTTATGACCTGATCACTCATCTGCACTTCTTCATGGGGATGATTAATTTTATTGAGCCCCACAGGAATTTATTTGTGCACAGTTCTCTTAGGTTTCCTGAATCATTTCAATGAAGTAGAAGTTTTAACTTTGACTGGGCCATTCCAACACCATGACTAATTCAGTTTACATTGAAGCCTGACATAAGATTCCTTCAACAGTCCAAAAACATATTAGGTTAATTGTTCTGTCTAATTTGTCCTTGAGTGTGTGTGTGTGTGTGGGGGTGTGTGGGTACGTGTGTGTGTGTGTGTGTATGTGCATGTTTGTCTGTACCATGTGATGGACAGGTGACCTATGCAGGGTGTATCTGGCCTGCAGCCCAATGATTGCTGAAAATACACCAGCAAGACAATGACGCAATCTGTTTCATTTCATTAGATACAAATATTTTTCAATAATAAATAGAACCTGTTGCATTGTTTGATAAGTAGGATCAATTGTAATGTATGTGCAATTGGCTTAAAATTACTTTGTTTTTGATAGTTTTTTTAACAGTGCCTTTAGATAACTTTTTTTGTGAATTGGCAAAAGTATAAATATGGAATGAAAATGCTATGGAGTCCCACATGACAGCTGAGTGGGGATCTGGACAGAGGACTGTAAGAAATGGCTCTTGCAGAAATGAACAGATGGGAATCTAAAAATGACACCAGACTATCGTACTGAACCAGAAGCTAAAGACTAAAATAAAACAAGTTTTTCAATCATTTAGACTGGTCAGCACATACCAGGACACAAGAACGAACTACAGTTCACAAAACAAAATGTAAGCCAAGTATGGAGTACTGTAAGTGACAAAACTGAATAATACCAAAAATCCAAAAATAATTCAAACAGAAAACTAAAGTGACAACACAGAAAACACAGAGACACTTAGATCCTGAAATACAGTTTATATGGTGCTTAATTTATAATGTAGTAACAGAGATAGCTGAATATACTGGAAAAATTCTTTTAAATATGTTCATGCTAAGATTTTCTTGATGAAAGTAGATGGTGATGACATTGGGAAATATTTAAATGATTAAATATGGCTGCACAGTGGCAGTTGGTAGCTCTGCCGCCTTGCAGCAATAAGGTTCTGGGTTCAAGTCTCAGCCTGGGATCTTTCTGCATGGAGTTAGCATGTTCTCCCTGTGCATATGTGTTCTCTCTGGTCACTCTGGCTTCCTCCTACAATTCCAACATATGACTGTCAGGTTTTGTTTGTTGCTATACATACAGACCTTTCCTGGCATGTTTTGGTGGCTTCCAAGACCAAAATATTAAGTTGTGTTTATTTCATTATTTTCTTTCTCTTCTTCTTTCAATCTGTTTATCACTTATCAACTTCCATCAGGAAAAGAGAGTGACTCAGAAAAAAGACCAAACAAAGGCTCACTCCTTTCCTGATTCCACCTTCAACCCTCCACAGCCTCTGCCACTTCTATATCTCTCACTTAAATCTGTCTCCTAAAAACAAAATCCTCTTAAGCCCCTCCACCTCCTCATCACAATAATCTAATTACTGAAACCAGCCACGGCTGGCTGGATGAGAGGGCTGGCTGGATGAAGAGAGGAAAGAAAAGCAGAAAAGCAAAACTAAGGAAGTGGAGATTGACAAAGCAGGTGTAATGTCAGTACTGGATAGAACTTGAACAAAGAAAAGTGAAAAAGAGAAGGACAGACTGAGAACAAAACATTCAACTGTAAGGACATAAGGCCACAGGCATAGCATAGCAACATGATAGAAAACCAACTTGTTCTGGTGGAAAAAACTACAGCGACAGTTCCACATAGATGCTTTAGAAAGCCTGCTGTGGTGCAAAAACTTGAAAATTAATAAAACATACATTTAACTGGTGAAAAAAATAAACCATATTTTTTTAAAGAAGGCCGTGAACCAGGCTGGCTAAGACAGACATGTAATGAAGGAGTAAACTTTGCTAAACCAAGAGGCCAGAGCCACAAACAAAAATCACAAACAAGAAAAAAAAAACAAGGAGCTGAGGCAACCAAGAAACTGGATTAGTATCAAGAACTGAATGAAACACAGGAGTACAAATACCAGGGAGGGTGATCACTAAATGGATAAAAGGAGAGTGTTTTAGCACATTCTATGAGGGCCACAGAGTGCTGAGAGACTGCAGGAAAAAAAACAAGGATCAACAACTTTGCTGTCTGAAGTGTTAAATTCTAAGTGTTAACACCTAACCAGCTCTCCATCCAACAGGACTTCTAACTGATCTGGATCTGTAGAAAGTCTATTTAGACTCACCTGGTTTCTGACAACCTACATGTGAGTGGCCCAACACTCTTTCTTCTGTGAATTTCTTTCTTCTGTGAATTAATCAGACTGTGATCATAATCCACACATCAACCGTCATTCTCCCTGTCATTTGCAACTTGCTCTTGACTCTGAGCCAGGTACTACTCAGTGAATCGTATGGAGCCCCAGGGGGGATGTTTCACTCACTTTGGACGAAAGACAACCTTTAAAAATGTCCTATAAATTTATGAAGTGAGCACCAAGACAATTTTACCACCATTGATGAACTTCAGATTAAGGGTGACTCAGATAATTAAAGGCCCACAATTTCTCAGAAATTTTATATTAATCTTTAATTAGTAATGCTTTGCAAAGGTAACTACAGCTTAATTCAGCACCATGTAATATTCATATTATAATTTATCAATTTAACTTAACCCGTCTTTCCCTAATGCTGAAACTGAAGTATTTTAAGTGGAGGCTTTGAGAGACAAAATGGCTTTTTGTGCCATTTTGTCAGAGTGTATCCTCTGTAAACACTACAACATGTGGATTTATCATTCAACATTAACTAAGGGAACACAAATAAACAGTCTCACTGTAAAAAAAATGGTTTGATATTCACAGATTAAAAATGAAAACAAGAGAAATGACAAACATCCAAGAAGGAAAGGTCGCACAAGAAAACAACAAAAAGACGACAGAAAACCCAAGTATTAAAATACTAACATTCTTAGAGAAAGAAAAGCAATAGAAACAATGAGATGTAAAGAAGACAAGGACAAAAATGGAGGTGGGAAAGATATAAAGAGATATGATGAAAGAGAGAAGAGAATTTTGCTGCCTGCTTTGTGACCCAGTGGAAATTTCAATCAATTACCATTAATTAGAAATCTCTGATTAATTCTATTTGTTGATTAAGTCAATTAAAACCACAAGCACTCGTTATCACACAACGAGCCTAATGAATTCCTGTCGACAATTTCTTCCCACACATATTCCCTCTGCTGCTGCTGATACAGCCTAAAGGTTCTGCTGTGTCTTTCAGTGTACATGTCTTCATAGTCCCCGTTCTCACTCTCCACCCTCCACCATACTTTCAGAAGTTTTCTTGTCCTTTTTTAAATATATTTCTCTATAACTGCAGCTCTTCAAGCTGTGTGTTTGGATCAATGTAAAAGCAGACAGAGTATGACCATGTTCTCCTGCAAAGACTTGTTCAAGGTTTCATTCCTAAAGACAGATATCAAACCTGAGGCCTGCAGCCCACATCTGCTCCATGTTGACGTTACTTCTTTAACATGTGGCAAAAATAAGCATGAAATCATTCAGTATCATTGACGCTGCAACATGAAAGCTGGAATTGAACCAACAACCTTCCAAATTATAGGCGAGTAGTTTCAATTCTGGATCCCCTTTCACATGCGATTAGGACTGTATGACCAAAATACAGAAATCTACGTGTTTAAATCCTCTGGCAGAATGGAAATAATGCTTGCAGGGTTTGGAAAATGGCAGAAATGAATAGAGCACTTAGTTCCACATCACACAATATGGCATGTGAGAATACCTGTTCTCCACATGCACCTAATCCCAGTAGGCTGAAGAAGCAACATATATTAAGTACTGGTTGAGAGGGGTAGTAGTATCAGAGGTAAAACATATTTTACAATATTTACAACATAGAAGTTTAATACAAAAAAAGACTTTTGGACCCTTGATCCCAGTCCGACCGACCAGATTCATTTTCCTTTAGCAGATCTGGTTCTGCCCAGCTGTCCTCAGATTTTCATACCAACTTCAGGGGTAATACTAGCAGCACTGAGCAGGGTATGGCACCAAAGCCATTTGATTGACTGCTGACTGCATTTGTTGATTGGCTCTTGCTTTATGTCACTGAAAACTCCAAACATCATTTAGTTTAGCTGCGGATCGCGGACATGCTGTCTGCTATCAGAGAGCTCCTCATTAAGAAAGAGTTTAATTATGAGTTTAATCAGGAGCAGCACCTGAAAGACATGCAGTAAGTTTAGCAGCAGAATGACGGTGAATTAGCAGCTCTGCTAGCAGCTCATCTCTCTGAAACACGAACAGTAATAAAGAAGAGAGAAATACTGCAGATGTGGTCAGCTTTCTGACGGAGCTGACCACATTGCATTTTGGGTAAATACAAAGATAACAAATGTGTGAGTCTAGTGCTAGTGGAAGAAATGGCTTTGACCAACGACAAAAGACAAATCCTACAACCGCTAAAATCTGACACCAATCTATTCTTCTATAGAAGAATAGATTCTTCTATAGAAGAATTCTATATTCTATAGAATTCTATATTCTATAGAAATCTATATTCTATAGAAATCTATATTCTATAGAAATCTATAGATTCTATAGAATAAATCTATAGATTCTATAGAAGAGTCTATAGATTCTATAGAAGAATCTATAGATTCTATAGAAGAATCTATAGATTCTATAGATTCTATAGAAGAATCTATAGATTCTATAGAAGAATCTATAGATTCTATAGATTCTATAGAAGAATCTATAGATTCTATAGAAGAATCTATAGATTCTATAGATTCTATAGAAGAATCTATAGATTCTATAGAAGAATCTATAGATTCTATAGATTCTATAGAAGAATCTATAGATTCTATAGAAGAATCTATAGATTCTATAGATTCTATAGAAGAATCTATAGATTCTATAGAAGAATCTATAGATTCTATAGATTCTATAGAAGAATCTATAGATTCTATAGAAGAATCTATAGATTCTATAGATTCTATAGAAGAATCTATAGATTCTATAGAAGATTCTATAGAAGAATCTATAGATTCTATAGAAGAATCTATAGAAGAATCTATAGATTCTTCTATCATAAAATGCTGTAGTATATTATTTTTAAAAGTAATACTTTTTACTTCTTCCTTTTTGTGAAGAAGGAAGTTGGGCCATGTGTCTTCGTGTTGTTTACTTCAGCAGTTCTTGCTGCACTGCACAAAGAACTGCTGAGGAGGTACACAGGCAAGGAGGTGGGCAGGACTTTCAAATGGTTTGGTTAGTTTGACACAGTGTGAAAGAACCACACCAACTGAAAATGTAGCAAAGTTGTAATTGTGGTTCCCAATCAAACCGAGTCTGCCAGACTACTGGGTGTGAAAACATCCTTAGAGACTAAAATCTTTGCTCATTTATCGTTGCAAGATAGCTCAGGATCAGTCTGACAAGATGGAGAGCATGTGATTCTGCACGCAGTAATATTAAAATGAAATGCAAATACATGAATGGTACTTTTGCACCAAACAAGTTGCTCAAAGATCTTGAAAGTGTCAGTTATGTTTCCATAATGCTGACAGTGGACAAACTTCATTTACAGAAACAAACAGAAATAATCCAATGTTTTATTGGAGGAAACTTTAGTTTGGTGAAATCAAATTTATGCAGCGTTTCTGTGAAGCTAAGATGAATTATTGCTTACATCACCAGGCCCTAATGATTGTTCTAAGTTATCATCTGAAATTCTTTTGATGCTCGACAAGCTGCAACATTTTAGGGGTGAAAGCTTTGCTCTTACAATATTCTGCAGCGGTAAATAAATTGGGAATATATAAAGTATCTGGGAGTAAAGGCATTTATAGATCTAACTAATGCGGCAAAATGAATTCGCTGCAGCTGCTTTAAGGATGTTTATCAAGCTTATGCCTCTTTTAGTATTTCTTTGTGCATTTATCTTTTCATATACCTTCAATTTGCCTCATTTTATCTTTCTTCCTGATGCTCTGTCTTTCCTTGCAGGCCTTTTTATTTGGTTTTGTCTCTGTCAGAAAAATTATGTTTTGTTACTATTCTTACATTAACAGTTTTACTAGTTTGTATCTTAGGTTTAGTATTCACACCCCAGAGAAAAGTTGTTTAACTGTGTGAAAGTTT
>CAEFZY010036263.1:0-29335 GCA_903066815.1 Brachyrhaphis roseni
GTGGGTCTGATGGTTCCTGTGGGTCTGATGGTTCTTGTGGGTCTGATGGTTCCTGTGGGTCTGATGGTTCCTGTGGGTCTGATGGTTCCTGTGGGTCTGATGGTTCTTGTGGGTCTGATGGTTCTTGTGGGTCTGATGGTTCTTGTGGGTCTGATGGTTCCTGTGGGTCTGATTGTTCCTGTGGGTCTGATGGTTCTTGTGGGTCTGATGGTTCTTGTGGGTCGGTTTTCTTTGCCCCTCTGTTTTCTTGGTTCCTTCTGTCCGTCTTGATTCTTGGGTCAGTTGGTTCCACTCAGTGTTCCTCTTCCTACCCAGCTGTCCCGGCTTTAGGCCCGTTTGGACCTGCCATGTCTCCCTCTCTTCAGGGTGGTAAATACTTACAAATTTAAAATGAGGTTTAATGTAAAAAGGTTCATGAATTTAATTAAATTATAGGTAATTAGACTTTAAATCTGCATTATTTACTTAATACAAACATTTCAGAAAACGAAATAAATCAAAATGTGTGAAGGATCTCTGGTTGGTTCTAAATGTTTCCTTATGAGGAAAATAATCGACTCGTTTGATGGAAGAAAGGAGGAAGAGGAGGATCATCCTGGACCGGGAAGTTTTCCTCATTGAATTCAGACAGGAGGAGCAGGAAGGATTTACAGGAGATCTGGAGAGCCGAGGCCCCATCAGCAGGCGGTGTGTCCCGGACTCTCTGAGGCCCCGTCGCCATGGCATCGCGTCCTCCAGGTCCTCTGTGGCCCCGTCACAGAGCGCAGTGTCCGAGTCCCCCAGGTCCTCTGGGGCCCCGCCGCTGTGGCGGGTCCGAGTCCCCCAGGTCCTCTAACGGGACGTTTCCTTCTCATCCCGTCGCCGTGGCGCTCTGACACGGCCCGGTCCTGATGGTGGCCGTGCCTTCAGGAGTTAATTAACAACCCCATCAAAGCCGGCCCCAACACGGCACAGAGGAGGAACTACAGGCCCCCGGTGGCCCCCGGCCTTTGATTGGTCCGTCTGCAGGGGCCTCCAGTTCTGTTTGATGGCGGGTAATTGCTGCTGCCTGATGGAGGATCTTAGAGAAGATCTGCTGGAAGAAGATCTTCAGACGGACTCCAGGAGTAAATGTTTACATACCCAGAGAGAGAGGGTGTGTGTGTGTGTGTGTGTTGCAGGACCCTCTGACTCCAGAGAATCAGTTTGTTTCCAGCAGCTGAGCTCGTTATTCTGGATGAATCTCGTTCTCCTTAATGATGAGCTGAGCTGAACTAACAGACTTTAACTGGAACCAGATGATTTTTCTTCCACTTCAGCCTGAAAACCTTCAATTATTTTCATCCTGATGAGTCAGGCAGCGCTCCGGTTCTGGACCGGTCCGCACCGCTCAGGAACTGTGTGTGTTTTAGAATGAAGGCAGGTTTTGGGGGCTTTTCCCAGAGAGGCCCCCTGTGGCCCCGGGGCCACGCTGGGCGGTAATTGCTGTGGTCTTGTTGTTTTGTGGATAAGACTTTTGAGTCGCCTCAGCGGGGCGGCTCGCTCTCTCCACACTCAAACTCCACAGATTCCCAGAAAATCCCAGCAGGATGTGAGGAAGAGACAGGATGAAGGTGACATCCTCATCCCAGGTTTGGGAATGTTGAACCCAAGGCCCCATTCCCTCCTCCTCCTCTTCCTCCTCGCTGACTGCTGGAACTCTTCATCGCTCACAAAAGCAAACGCACTAAAACTTTTCTTCGGATGCAAATGAAGCGGCGGCCATTCATTCAGGATGAGGACGGACAAAAAGACGCTCTGAGGCCGGAGAGGACAGGAAGCGCCGCTTTAATGATTGATCCAATCTGAGGCCTTTCAGCTGCTTTACTCCAAAATACCATCAAATATTAATACCTGATTATTGCAGAAACACAGAATGAACATTTCCATAAAGGAGGAAGCTTTAAAATGATTCCACTCAACATAAAATCAGATCAAATATTAAAAATTTAAATCAAAGAAAAATGTATTTTTATGAAAATTTGGAAATAAGATTACATTTTTTAAGATTTTCTGTATTTTGTGGATAAATTAAAATAGGCAAAATGAATATAACATAAAGGCAGGATGGCGTTTTTAATTAGAATAAATGAAGTTAAATAAAATGATCTGAGCACATGGTCAGCGCACTCACCGCTCCGCTCCTCTTCTTCCCTCCAAAGCGCCTCAACTTTGTTTTCGGAGAGGAAAAGCGGCTCCAGGCACGTGGATTCCCATCTGCTGCGGGACGCGCGGTGCGTGGCGCGGCGCGGCGCGGGGCGGCAGCGGGCAAACTTTCACCTCCACGCAGCGCAGACTGACTCAAAGTGAGGAGAAGTTGAGAGAAGCGTCCAGCTTAGGGAGGAAGAGGAGGAGGAGGGAAAGTTTGAACCCGGAGGAGCGGAGAGGAGGAGAAGTTGAGCAGGAGGAGGAGGAAGAGGAGGAGGAGGAAGTTTCACCGGGATGCTGCGGAGCTTCCAGGATGCGCTCCTCCTCCTGATCCCGCTGCTCTCTCGCATTCAGGCGTCATTTTAGAACCGAACCAGGCGCTTCAGTTCCTGCAGTTCGGATCCATCTGCGGCTAAATGACTGCGCTTTGCATCAGTCTGAGTATTTATCCGCACTGTAACTTGCGCAAAAAGTGGAGCAAATTCCAGAGCTTAAACTCGCATTTCCTGCAGTCCTTTAAAACCCGGAGAACTGGTCCAGGATCAGCAGCAGAACCGCAGAACTCCAGGAAACTTCCTCTTGGTTCTGTCCAGCCCTGACCTCTAGCGGCGACTGGCCGGTACTGCACGTGGCCCTGCGCGCCTCATTCTGCCGATCAGATTTATTATCAATAACATAGATTTATTATCAATAGTATTATTATTTTAGAATCATGTCAGAATGACGTTTCAACCTGCAGAATATAAATAGATCCTTCAGCTCATTTATTCACAGATTAATTCACCGACTGAAGATAAAAAATGTATCAGACTAAGAATTATTGTGGAAATATGCTGTTATTAATATTTAAATAAATTACAGAGAAAGGCTTAAAATGTGTGGAAATTACTAATATAAATATATGTCAGCATCTTAACTAATAAACATTAAAACAATTAAATTATTCTCAAACATTTCTGGAGTAAAACATCAATTATAACAACATGATTGTAAATTTTTTGCTGCAGAAATGTTTCATACCAATTTTATTTGATTTGAAGAAGAAGACTAATTTACTCAATTGTCTTTGTTTTAATATTTGTTAGTTGCTCAGGAACTTTTGATGGATGCAGTTTGTAAAGATTTTATTAAACTGGTTGTTTTTGTCCATTTACAGCAATGAATTATGGGTAATGCATTTTACCGAAGTTGATATAAAGAAAACATTCAAATAGAAAAACACTTTATTAATTCCAAACGGAAATTAAATTAAACATTTAAATTAAATAAACCATGCTAGTATTTAATCCTGGTCAGACAGGTTTAAATTGTTCTTTGTTTAAAACATAAAACAGGAAAATATTCCTTTTGTTTTTATGTTTTATTTTTCTGGCAGAAGGAAAATGGTTCATAACCTGCAGGAAAACAAATTACAGCTTGATATAAAAACCTTTTAGCTCTGAATTTTTCTCTTTTTTCTTATTTTTAAAAGACTAACTTAATGTAAATATTATGATTGTTTTTTTTATATAAATTGTTTATAAATCTGTGTAATGTGTATTTATGAGCCACCTACTCCACTCCAGTAGGTGGCGGTAACACACACCTAACGTTTTTTGTCAACAGCCACAAAGGAAACTCAAGAAGAAGAAGAAGCTTCCGCTGACCTTGTGACGTCACCACGCTGCTGCCGTCCTGGATCGTTTCCCGAGTCAATGTAAGTTCACTAATTAGTTCTCCGCTTTATAAAATAACATAATTAATGTGGTTTTAGGGACACGAGGCTGTTTTCTGTGGAATATATTGTAATATTTGCTGAAATGAAGTTTCCCGTTGTGTTTCCGTGGTGACGCTGTTCCTCCATGTTGTTCATGAATGAAGAAGAACCTTGAAAAACTTTCAATGACCTTCTGTCAGGTCCTGGAGCCTCTGAAGGAAACAGGTAGAATAAACTAAATAAAGTATTTTGAATTTAAACTGGTTCACTAAATGGAGTAAATGGTTTTTCCCGCCGAAGCGCGCGCGGACGATGACATAGAAAAAAGACAAATAAAACCGAGGCTGTCCAGAAAATAAAATAAACTATAGAAAATAATTAATGTAAATTTATTTCTAACTTTTTAGTCAGAGATTATTAGACTGTACTAATACAGTCTAATAATAATAATATTACAGTCTAAAACTGTTAGCCGTCTGTAGCTAACACACGGCTAACAGTTTTAGACTGTAAAACTAAAACTCATCTGTTAACCACAGTGTTAGTCTTAATTTAATTGAGTCAGTGAAAGGAAATATTTATAGAAATATTTATATTTGTAACTTGTTTCTGACATTTTACCCCATTTACCAACAGACAGTCAGCAGCAGCCCTGACCTCTGACCCCCAGACCAGCCTGACTCCTCTCTGTGATGAAGGTGAGCAACACTGTTCAGTTAGCTGCTAGTTAGCTTCACTGCAGGGGGTCTGAGTTCTGTTTTTACCTTCACACAGCAAAATGTATGTTTATTACTGACAGAAACTCAAACAACCTTTATAAAATAATAAGAATATAACGAACGGCCTGATATAACTGAAATTAAACAGTGAGATATTCATTATTTATTTATAACACCAGCATGAAAAAGAACCAATCACAACCAACAAAAGACTGCAGGAAGTGACAGAAATAAAAAAAACCTCAATAGAACATAATACATATTGATTTTGGTTAATTATTGGAATAATCGATAGATTACTCTGTTACTAAAATAATTGTTTACAGCAGCTTTTCTCTGCCTCCTAACTGTTGGGTTGTTATAATTTCTAAATCTATTTTTAAGAGTCTGGTTTTATCTTTACAGAATGCTTAGACAGTTTTACATTTTTGCCATGAAAATAGAGAGAAATTTGGTGTTTAGCCTCTGATTTTCTACTTCTGTTAGTCTGCTGCTTATATCTCAGGTTCTTCAGTTATTAGGACAGACGGTGAAGCAGCGCCACCTGGTGGAAAAAACAAAACATTACTCCAATAATCTGGTGCTGTGACAAATAAAGTGATGGACGAATGAAGCAGAAACATTGATGAAGCTTTGAAACTAAAGCAAATCTTTGAGTCTGCAGTGAGAATCAGGATGTGGAGTCTGAAGGAACAGCTGGCAGGAAAACAGGAACGCTCTCCAGAAAACCAGACAAGCTGCAGAGCAAAACTGGTCAGAGAAACATTTAGAACCTGAGGTTAAGTAATCTTCTAGAAGATTGTCTGAAAATGTCCCATTCCTCCCAGTGGGAACGCCGTTAGCTGGAAATCTGATTATTTGACAGGTTTTACATCAATGTCCAGAAATGTAACAGGCGGCTTCTATCTACTGCCCCCTTCTGGAGAAACGTGAGCAGAGCAGCTTCAGCTCGTTTCTAATCCAGCCCTCTGATAAATGACTAAGTTCCTGAATGAGTTGAGCGTTTCAGGATGAGTTGTTGTTCTGCCATATGGATGTAATCTCAGCCGTCTGCTGGAGGAATATTCAGTTTAAAGGGTTGCGTGAGAAATCTTCCCCCGGCCGATGCTGATGACTTCCACAGATCTGTGGCTGCTCATTAAACCGCTTGTTGAATTTCCGTCTGATTTCCGTCCTCTCCCCTCTGGAGGCCGAAGTTCGCAGCTTCAGAGGCGGCTGACGTCTGTGAGTCTGTCCAAACCTGAAGGAACTTCTCTCACCGTTTTCCTTCTCATCTGTTACAGACTCCACATCTGCTTTGTGGACTCTGCTGCCAGTTTTTACCGTTTCATTGACCTTTGACCTGTTTATGGCTTATGCAAGAGGATTGCTAGAATAATTTTTGATTTTTGAAGATATTTTATTTTTGGTTATCCCAACAACTAAACTAAAAACACATGGTTGGAAGTGAGAATGTTATTTTTTCAATAAATTAACTTTAAACATAAATAGAAATTATATAATACTCTGAATAATACTGAATGTACGAGTTGCAACATTTATTTTCCATTTGGGATCAAAGTGTTTTTGAATTTGAATGAGTTCATGACACCATTGAACTCAAACCAGTTCAGTTTTTAATAAATCTCCATTAAAGTAATGACCATAACAGTGTTGGTGCTGGGTTAATGTTCAACTGCTTTACCAGAAATGAACAAAGGCTGTTTCATTTTTTCCTAAAGGAAATTGGATTTGGGAAGCTCCTTCTACTGATTTATTTTACTTTATAAATCTGACTTGACTTGATGCAGTCAAGTCTGATTTATTCTCTGTTTCTGAATCGTCATATTTTTAAGTTTCCAGTCAACCGTGTTGACAAAACATACAGAAAATATTTCTCCTGTTTCATAAAACTCACTGGTCCTGAATTCATCATGAAGTTTTTTATTTTTGGGGTTAAGGATTCGGTATTGCAGGGTTTGTTTGTTTTTGTTGCCATGTCTGACCGGTTCTTTCTGTCTGTGGATAAAGATCCGATAAATGGCGGTACTGGAGTTGCAACTGAATCTACTCTACCTTCCCACTGATATCAGCTAATTAAATTTCACATTCTATTGTGAATTAGTTTTTGTTTATTAAATTCAGTGTTTTCTGCACCTCTGGATAATTTTGGGATGAGGTTGGAGAAGTTTCCCGACTTCTTGGCTCGTTTCTGCTTTCAGCTGCTTTCGTCTGTCTGAGACACACATGTTCCCTGACCTTTGACCTTTAATATCCGCTCGGTTTATTTGCGCCCCCCTCGCTCTGATGCGTATTAAATCAGATATGCCGACCGTCGCAGCAGCACCGCCCTGCTTAACCCCCGGTGACCTCAGGTTTCCCTGTAAATGGATTTGGAGCCGGTCTCCTCCGTGTTTGCCGAGGCAGGCCGAGAGGTTCTGTTGACCCTGATACAGGAGAGCAGATCATTATCCGACCCTCGCCTCAGAGCTTCGCTGTTGTTTTAAACAGAACGGGCGGAGTGCTGCATTCCTCCGGCCGGTTCAGAGGAAAACACGGATCCTTAAGATGAAAAATATCAGGAAGTCCTGGAGGACGATTAGTTTCCATCACCAGAGAACAAAGGCCAGCTGAAGCCACACAGAGACAGTTTGAAGACCACAGCGGCCTAGTCAAAGCCCAGACCTGTTCACAGCTGATCCCTGTCTGAATATCGATCCTTCGTTACGCATCACGACAGAAGAATCCGACCAAGAAGCCTCCGAGTTATCCTCACCTCATGTTCTAGATTCTAATGTCAGTTTTTCTATGAAGACGACTTTGATAAATTTCTGAGCTGAGTTTGAGGATCTGGGCTTTGATACGCTTGAAGTTTGAACAGAAAATGAGGAAAGGGACTCTGACTTTTGGGAAAAAATGCCCAAATCCATCAAGCTTGGCTCCATGAGTCATCGTGTCCTTCTCTGTGGTCTTCAGTCCACAAAGTCCTCCTGCATAGGTCACGTCTTTATTAGCTGTTTTTATTACTTATTAGGCTTCAGGCTCTTCAGACGCCGACCTCCAGGCTTCCGGAGGTCTTGATATTGGGCTGATAATTATTGTCCACTCCTAGAACTTATTGCTGCTTCAGTGTTTGTGTTCTTCTGTAACCACACTCTGGTAAAAACCAAGCTATTGTCCCATCACTTTACCTTTTGAATCAAAAACATGTAGAGGTCAGGCCCTGTAGGCTCCTCCCATTTGTGCTGGGGTCAGGAAATGGGCGGAGCTTCAACAGGCCACTGAGTCTGACCATTCAAACTGAACCGGCCTTTTCAGGAGCTCCAGTTGTACAGGGAAGCTCTGCCATGGAGATAAAGACACAGAGAAATAAAAACCTTCGTTTTTATTCGTATTTCTGTGAATTCTTCTACAGTAGGTTAATGAGAACTGCTGGGAACTTGTGTGTTTTTGTTGATCCCCGGATGATCAACTGTGGAACGGCTGAACTCGCTGCATTCAGGGATAATCCTGCAGACGCTTCAGCTTCCAGTATTTTTCTTGCTCAAGTGTCCTTGAGCAGAACCGGCTCTGTGTGAGAGCATCCAGCACTCAGTGCAGGAAAAATGTTAATTCCTCTGAGAACACCAAGACGTCACTCTGTGCACAAAGCCTCCGTCGGCCTCTAATCTGACTCTCAGATGAGTCTCTTTGTACCGTCGGTGGCTGCAGACGGAGTGCCTCTTTCTCATCGTGGATGGGAGCGCTTGTTTCAGGCGACTGGATGCACGTGGCCCTCTCCAGAACCCGGTGACATGCCAACAATGGCTGTCAGTGCGGTGGGAAGGACCCCCGGGCTACACGCTGGGCCGAGGCGAGGGAAAGTCACACTCAAGTGATCTGAGAGGAGATGAATGTCAAGAGCCTGGTGGGATTCACCGGTGGAGGTCCGGTCACAGAGAGCGACCCTGTGGGCCGGGTCTAGCAGCAAGTTGGAAGGGTTTAATTGCTGCTTTGTGTTTTAATTAGATCTGTGGTTCAGTCAGGAGCCGTTACGTCCTCCATAGTTTGATGTGAGGAGTGAGGGAGCTGATGCGTTGTGGGACGCCGCCTCGTTGTCGGCCGCCGCCATGCGATCTGAGCGGGAATGGAGAAGCGAAGGAAGGGATTGGATCCCAGGGATGAATTTCAGTGTTTCTTCAGGATCTTCAGTGAGTTTGTTACTTCTGTTCTGGTGCTGGATGGAGTGGCATGGTTTTTTACATCTTTTACTTCTGTGGGGTCAAAGGTCAGGCCTTAGCCCTACAACTCCAGTTTTACAATTTATGAAAACTTGAGGAATGAAACCAGTCAAATAAAACTACATTTAATGGGCCTTTAGGTAAAGATGCACCAATCAGTTGATCAGAATCTCATTTTTTTCTGTTTTCCTTTTGAAATTTGTTGTTTTTCTTGCTTTTTGATGCATCTTCTGATGAAGGTTCAGAAAAAATGTTTAATTTTCCAACTGCTGCAGATGCATGCCCATTTGAATTCATTGTCATAATAAAAAGGGTGAAGAAGTTTCCAGTCCCAGCTCCTACTGCTTTTTGTAGTACCTGAACCATTAAAGTAAATCCTGAAGTTGTTTTTGAACCCAAAGCCCTCCACCGAGGCCGGGTGCCTTCAGGCCTTCGTGGAGCATAAATAACCCTCATCCTGGAACCGTTGAGCAATGCTGCTGCTCTAAATCACCTCCTGAAGTGAGCCCATGAACTCCCTTCAGGCATCTTTGGCATGAGAAGCTTGTCAGCAGAGCTGCTGATTGGAGCCCATGTTGACAGCGGCTGATGAAGGTCGGTGAATCCCCGCATACCGGGATAACTTCCAGCGCGGTTATCAGAGAAAAACAAGCATCACTGCTCTTCTTCTGCTGCTGCTTCACGTCTCTGGAGACCAAGCCCAGCTTCACCTGCAGCCAGACTGGAGAAAAACTACTGACAATGCCGGCTCTCCGCCACTAGAGGGCAGTGAGGAGCTGTCGACACTAGTCGGTGAACTTGAGTCTGACTGCACACAGGAAGCTCCTCTATCTTCTCTCATGAAGAAAAGTACAATCTGAGTGAGATAATAGAAACATACCTGTTAGCTGTGATGTTATGACAGCCTGATATCTGCTCCTGCTTTCTGAAACTCAGACTCCTGAACATCCTCTGGTGCTCAGGAGTCTGGAAACTGCCAGACTTTTTACACCCACTCACTACTCCACTCAGTTGGATCGCAGGTGAGGCTGGTGACCTTTAGGAGATGTTGAGACTCGTGACCAAAACAACCTGGATACCAAGAGTTGGACAGTGAATTAAAGGTTGTTGAGAGGATTTCTGTGGAGGAAAAAGCTCTAACCTTAAGCCAATGAAAACCATTCTTCACCTTCTCCATGAACCTCACTGATGCTCTAATCCAAGTGTCGTTCTTTTGCATATTTGGCAGAAAATCGGGACATTAAATGTAAGTGGACTCTCCACCGCAGGACTATGTCTTGTGTACACAGATGCATATTTGAGCCTTTTCATGCTGCTTTTATACACATGGGAACAGGAATTTGGAGCATGAAGAATGTGAAGAGAGACCAGAGTGTCTCATAGTTGTAAAGCAAACATGAGTGATGGAGCGAGGCCTTTTAGAGCTTTATATACAGTCACCAGGAGGAATGTGCATGAAGGCTTCCCACAGACCTCTGAGGACGGCTTTTACACAACTATGTGCTAAACAACAGGTCGCATCTTATAAGCAAGGCCTCACTTCGCCACACAGCTTGTTGGGAACTTTATGCAACCAAATGCCAAAACACTCGATAGTTGGATAGAAAGTTCAGGGAAAAAAAGACCAAATTTACCCTGATTTTTTTTTTTTTTTAGTTGTTGTTGAATGTGTGTTAGAATAAAGTTGGAATAAACAGTTAGTGGACTGTCTGCTTTCTGAATGCGGGTGAGATGGGACGATCCGGAGGTCCTACACCGATCAACCCTTCCTTCAAGTTGTTTGGTGACTCAACGATCTGATTAATAGAAAGATTGGAAGGGATTTGATGATTCCTCCTTCAACAGAGGAAATAAAACACCTGGAACCTTCGACGCTTCGAAGAGCCTGGCATCATCACCATGTTTTTAGACGTTGGAAGAAAGAAAATGAACATTTCTGGAGGAAATATCCAGGACAGCTCTCACTTCTGGGCTGGTAATCCGTCTCCTTCATCTGTCAACAGACGGTGAGGATGGAGGAGTGTAAAAAGATTAAACCGTCTTTTAATTTCAGTCAGTCTGATCCTTGGTTTATTTCCATTCCACAGTTACAAGCGACTAATAGCCCAGAGGTCAGAGTTCAGAAGATGTAACGAAATATCCCTGCGACCCTCCACTGGTCAGTTATGATGCATGAACATGAGGAAAGAAGAGCAGAAGAAGAAATTGGTGTTTTCTACCAGAGGAATGATTAATCAGCTTCATGATGCACATTTAAAAAGTTTACTAGATGTTTCTCTTCCTACGCAGCCAGAACTTATCTGAACTTTGGTTCTCCAGGTTTTCTGGAGACCTTTGACCTCAGATTTCTAGTAGTTAGTCTGTGGACAGCTGACCTGACGTACTGCCAATCCATCAGATCTGAGAGAGGATCAGAGATGCTTTCTGGTCTCCAGAAGCTTAGATCTGACACTGAGTAGTGTTTTAATAACTCCACCTGTCACGACAGATACAATCCTGAACTTGCTTTCACCCAGAAACTTCACACAACGTTAAGTTTTCAACCAAACTTTGTTGTTTTGGACTTTCAAACAGGCATCAGGACAAAACGTTCTCATTTCAAGGGGGTAACATCTGGTCCAAGCCTCTGAGGTAGGGACAAGTTGTTCTGCTCTGGGACCTGAGAAGAAGCGGCAGCAGAGCAACCGGTAAATGATTCAAACATGTTTATCTGGAATGCCAAGAGATCCTTTATTTACCCATTTTTATTTGCTATGCATGGAAATGTTGCTTTCACTGAGGAAACCCCAGAACGGTCAGTTTACATCTCCAAGACAAACATGGACGGACAGATGGAGACGCCTGAATGTTGTGGAGAAGGTTAAAGGTTGAAGGTTGCTCTGGACCGCCAACACTTGTCAATGAACCGAGGAACGTGATTGGCTGAGGAGCAACTGGCTGAGACCTGAGGACCAATAGGAACGTTTGGATGTCTGTTCTGGGTCTCCTACAGGTTATTCTCTGGACCAGAATCATCTCAGCATCTCGTCTCATAAATCCTGATGAATGCGTCTCCATCTTGCTGACAGAACTTCCAGCTTCTCCTGAAATTCATCACCTCTTCCTCCAAGTGCTTCCAGTCAAGTAGCTTGGGCGCTGAATCATGTGCTCTCCTGTCCAAATAAAGACGTTTTCTGTATACAGGACTCCGTCTCTGCCTGGACACTCATAAAAGTCTCCTGGGTTTTATTTGCCTCGGCGTGGATCATTTTATCTGGAGACACTTGACCCTGCAGCTGTCCTGTTAGCAGCTCTCTGTCTGGCTGGAGACCAGCTTCCTCTGCATTCCAGACGCCGGAGCAGAGAGGAATCCGTCTCAGAAAAGTCCTCCAATAAAGCCCAGTGCACATGTTTGTGTAAGGAGAGAGGAGACTGCACCACCCACCCACCCATCTTCCATCCAGGCCTTTCCAGCGTCCAGATGTGTTCAAACTGTCCCATAATTCAGCACAGGCCTGGAAGATCAAGGCATTTCCTCTGAACCCCCCTCCTTCGACAACCGTCCCGACTTTCATTAAAGCCCATAAAGCTAGTCGGACGTTAGCGCCGCCGGCTGATCTCCATGACGTTTGACGTCTTTCCCATCTGGGATTCCAGAGGAGTTTATTCGGATCAATGCAGCCCACATTCCTGCGTTACGGACAGAGACGATGAAATCACCTGGATTTAGCTTCAGACTTCAGGACAAAGGTGCAACACCTGAAAGACGCAATGTCTAAGATAAACCCTGTTGGTTCAGATAAAATCTGCAGACCCAATGTTTTGGTTCTGAACAGTCGGGTGGCAGATGCCCAGAAATGACCATGAAGACTCGTAGTATTAGTGTGAGAATAATAAGTCAAATAAGTTTGATTATCACCTAAATTAGAGGATTTTAAGTTTCTACTCACTAAAAACTTTGCTTTCATTGGATGGATTCAGATTACAAATGTAGTCACAAAAGGCTGTAATACAGAAAGCTGATTGGTCGTCTATAATTAGTCACTGAGTTGAAATAGACGCCCACCGTCTGCCTCCTGAACCAGAAGGTTAAAGGTCTTACCTGCTGTTTGGACCTCAAACGTTCTGAGCTGCTGAAATGAGCATTAAACATGGGAACAATAGTCATTTATTCATGAAAACATTTTGAAGTGAATAACTTCCTCTGAAACAGACTGGAATCATTTTTAAATGTCAGGATCAAAAGTGAGACGGCTACAGTGATTTCAGAGCTGAAATTCATTCATGTTTCTCACATTTACTGTGAAAAGTTGGACCCAAAATGTCCTGAATTTCATGAAATACTCAGAGATGTTGTAAAAGGTCCAGAAGAAAATGTTTGTTCCTGCAGAATGTGAGATTTTCCAGCTTTAAACTAAAACATCTGACTCGTCTACCGTTCCAAATATGACCCTCTAAATGCTACAGGTGAGGAAATTCCCTGATTTCCAGAAGAATCTGGATGATCCTATGAATCTCATTAAGCTCTAATCAGTTGATTTCAACTGAAATGTGCTCAGATAAAGTGCAGCCAGCAGAAACTTGTTCTGTCATTTCTGTGATGATTTCTTCTGGTTTCTGGAGTTTTTATGATCATAATCAGCCACATTTCTGGACGCTAGATGTCTCCCTGTGTTTGCTAGTGGGGTGTACTTTCTTCTGTCAGACTGGTGGTATCCATACTTTCAGGGAGCAAATTGGGTTCTCATGAGACGTTGCTGCTATCAAAGAGAGGATCCAAAGTGGTTCTTTTCCAAGTTTCCAGTTATTGGTAGATTGAACCCAGGTTGAGTCCTGGAGGCGTTTTCATCCTGAATGATTCATAGGTCAGAGTTAAGAGTCAGACCAAACAGAGACGACGTGTCCAGGTTGTGGACTGAAACAGTGGAAAACAACTCATAAGTTTCCAGAAAGTGCCGGAGATACTTCAGATGTTTGTGGACGGAAGCTGAATGTGTTGGGAGGGAGTCGGGAAATGTCAGCAGGTCTCCTTTGTTTCTCCTCTCCCCTCGTGTTCGGCTGCTCTTCCCACGCCGCCGCCGTGATGAATCACATCCAACGCTTTGAAGCTGAGCGCCGAGCGGACGGCCCGGCCGCTCTCTGATCGATGTCTCTGATGACAGCCGGTGCTTCGCCACTCGGACACGTCAACGTCGTCTGGCTGCTCGCTCTGTCATCTAACCTGAGGCAGCGGCTTCCTGATTGGAGGCTTTGTGCCGGGGTGGAAAGGTCAGCGGTAAGCTGCTGTTTGACCTTATCGCTGCTGCGCCTTATACCCAGCTCTGGGAAGTTCAGGGATGAATCTGGACGACTCGGTCAGCTTAGCTAGGTCTGAACGGTGACCAAACCAGCCGTGTCTGAAAGGTTTCACCTGAACCTGTCCATGTGAGGGAAGAGGAAGGACATGGAGCTCCTCAGGGAATCATAAGTTACAAGCCAGAAGGAGGGACGCAGAAACATTTGGGTCCAGATGGATCTGGGAACTGCTCGAGTCATCTGGAGGTTTCCAGCTCATTTTTATTTTAACAAACGCTTCAACTCGTTCAAAACACAAGCACTCCCTGAAGTTATCAATCAAAACCCACAAGTTTGGTTTGGAAACATTTTGTGTTTTTCACACAAAACAATTGAGCAGGTTTCCAGATTGGTGAAACATGAAAAACAGAGTCTGTTTGTCCAGAAGAAATTCAGTTTTATCTCTGATAAAATAGATGAGAAAAACCAGAAACCAGCAGCTTGTTTCCTCTTGACTCAAGTCCACGTCCAAGGGTGTCTGTATTTATGCTTGGGTTGGGGTGTCGGTGTTCAAACAAGCCGAGTAACCCGAGCGCGCTGACCTGGGATAGATCAGGGCCGTTATCTCTGCTGATCTCTGGACCTTTTATCTGCCCAATCCACCTCTGCTTGACCCCCGACCTCCCACCAGCCTTCAGGCCCGTGTGTGTGTGAGCGTCAGATCAGTGCTGCCGTGTTTCATCTGGGAATCTGATGTGCTCCGGTTAATCAAAGTATAACTGGATCCAAGGAGATCTGTTGGGCGTTTTTATTCTATTTTTCAGTAACTTTCCTCTTGTTGAGGATTTTTTTAATGTACACCTGATGTATGAGGGGAATTTTTGCTCAAAAATCATAATTTTCTCTGTAGATGATTCAGATGAAGCTGGACTGTGTGAGGTAAAGCGTTCCTCTCAGGTCTGTGTTTTATAGGATCGTCTTCCTCTGTCGTCCAGCCGCAGATTCAGAGTGGCCTGTCAGGATGTTGATGCTAAAGGCAGAAGTGTTGCTCCGCCAAGTGGATCTGAAAGGGAAACATGTTCATGAGGATGAGTTGGTGCCGACTGGAGGCTGTAGATGTAAACTTTGGAGGGACGGGTCGGTGGGGTTAAAAGCGTCCAGACTGTCCGAGCAAACAGCGATTGACCTTTAAATGTTACAGGAGCTTCTTGTGATTTTCAAGTTTTCAGATTCTGTGGTTTAAAAGCCTTTTTCTGGTGGAAACACAAATTCAAGGAATTCATAGCTGCTGAGTAATGAGAACAGGACGTTTACTGCCTCACAGACAGATCTGACTTATTGGAGATGAGGAGCAATCCAGAACCACAATGTGGGAAAATGTTCTTAGCTTTTATGGAGCTGCAATAATGGGCATAGCTGTAGACGGTGCACCACTTTGACCCAAAATGAGCCGTTTTGGGTCTAATTCGAAACCTCTGCTGTAGTGACTGCTGCCAAGAGGCAGCTTGATTTAAAGCTGAACATGAAGCAGGAGAATGTTTTGTGATATTCAATATATACACAGGAAACTATCATCAGCATAAGTCAATAACTGTTTGTGTTTTGCATGTTTGAGCAGTGCAGGAAGGATTGGTGGAGGATGTTTGCTGTTCTCGCTGTAACGCCGTGTAGAATCCAGTTCAATCTCTGCATTAATGACTGAATGAGTCCAGTAGACCATGGAGAACCAGCGCTAATCCCAACCCGGTTCACAACCCAGCACGGACCAGCCGGCAATCAGCCCCTAAACCTTCAGCCTGTTTCCCAAAAACACAGTTTGAGTCCAACAATATGTCAGACTTTAGTCTTCAAAGTTCTCCGATGAAAGCCAACAGCAGAGAGCAGAAGAAGAGACATCAGACTGAAGGCTTGGAAACAAAGTCCAGCTTTTATTCCAACAACAGAGGAATTTCCAGGAGAACAGCGGATCCCCGAGGTAAATCTGGGACATCAGGGCTGCATGTTGTTAGTTTGGACTCAGGATCCTCCGCCCTGCTGCAGTAGGCTGGATTTAATCTGGTAAAACAAAGACCAGATTAAAGTGCATTCCAGGGAATAAATCTACCTGGATCAAATTCTTGTTGGGAAACAGGAGATCAGGTTTGTTTGGAGACTTTAAAATATTCAGGTTGTATATTTTTCTTCTAATCCTCCAGTTACTGCTCTAATTATTCATCCACACTGCAAAAACAAAAATCCTACCAAGTATTTTTGCATAGTTTCTAGTGCAAGTACACTTTATATAAGACAAAACCAGATAATAGGAAGCTTTCCAGTGAGATGTAGGAGCTTGTTTTAAGTTAATAATCACTTAATGTGGATGAAAAAATTCCAGTTTCTCAAGCAGATTGTTTTACTTCTGAAACTTTCCACCAGTTTCTTCGTCAATGTCTGACCCTACTGGATGGAAAAGGGAATCCAAGCCTCATCCTGCCATCTTCCATGAAACTCGTTAAATTAATAAATCTGACCGCTGCAGTTCAGGTTTGCTTGATGCACAGAAGGTTTCTTGAAGCGCGTTGGGAGGATTGTGCTGCAGAGAGGCTTTTAAAGCTCAAACCCAACAAATCAAAGGTTCTCCTTCTCAGAGAAGGTGAAAAGGCTTGGAGCGACTGAGGTCAAGAGCACTTGTCTCACTTCCTGCTGGATCAGACCAGGATCAGTGTGGAGGTGGACTGAAGAGGGCCCGTCTTCTGCTCCAAGCATTCCTCCTGCTTCAGCCCGTCACCCGGCACCTCCTAAAACCAGACAGGACGATTAAGAGCAGCACGCCTGAACCTCAACCTCCGCTTCCCCCAGCGCGTTTCAGAGCAGGGAAGGTTTTTACCACCAGTCACCCCATGGATCACTTTAACGACGCTGCAGTTCAGGCTTCACAGACCGCCGGGATGGATATGAATGGAGGGATTATCTGAGAAACGGCTCTTCTGTCTCCACTTTGGATTCATTTCTCTGTTCCTAGAAGTGTCTCCAGTCAAACCGCTCTTCTTCCTCTTTTTGTTCCCCAGCAGACATGAATTACACTTCCTCTTGAAGTCTGAAGGCCACTTCTTTAGGGAAGTATTCTGCAGGCAGTAATTTTCCTGCCAGTGTTTGCTTTTTGCTGTTGAGGGCGTTCCAAGTGTAGCGCCCTGAAAATCCCCCAACAAGAGAGGAATTAGAGCAATTTTAAAGAAAGTACCTCACTTAGTTTGCAGTTAGGAAATACCTCAATAAAAGTAATTGGGAGCTTCGGCAGTTTGTAAAGTAACACACTAATAAAGCAGGGAGCCTGTAGAAATCCTCAGGTTGAGCAGCTGGAAATGAAACCGAAGCTCCCAGTTTGTTCTGCTGCATCACATCCATCCAACCATGACTAGTTAGCCAGACTAATACCAGAATAAAGACCTGACCCTCCCAAAGGTCAAATAAATCATTCCAGGAATTGTAATTTTACTTTTCCTCAGTGTGAATGGAGCTGCTGACTGCAGGGCTTTTCTGCTCTCTAAAGTGGAATCAGGATTTTTACTGGATGTCTCAGACGTTTCCAGACTGATCAAAATGATCTGGTCATTTCGGTTTGACCAGATCAGATTTAATCAGAGATTAAAATCTGGTTGTTTAACTTCATTCAGTGGCACCACAACCAGACACTGTGCTCAAACTGGATGCAGTTATCAATAGATAATATGTCAATAGAATTTCCATTAATATCACAGAACTCTGATCCAGAACAGCACGGCATTCTGGGAGACGTAGGAAGAGCAAAAGGCTTTAGCCTCTAAGCTAAGTTTGTGGAATCAACTAACTCACTCACTCTTTGGTTGCCTAGAAACAACCTCCTTGGTAACAAGCTCTTTGAGGTTCCCCCAGCTTTGGTTGCCTAGCAACAACATGTTGAGTAACTTCACCACTGCTCTCATAACCGCATAAAAATTAAAATAAACATATTGACTGATATGAAACTTTTGTATTGGGATTCGTTTAGCCACATCGTCCAACTCAAACTTGAAATTTAAAATTTTTTCCCTTCAGAATTTGGAGTTTAATCTCAGAACTTTACAGAAAAGGATTAGGGCCACTGGGGAAAAAACAGAAATCAGATTCTTACTCTGACATTTTTCTTAGAAATCAGATTTTTGATCTCAGACGTTTGAAGTCAGAATTCTGAGAAAAAGTCCGATTTCTGCTTGCACTAATCCTCTTCCGTAGAACTGAACCTCGTTCTGTTAGCATCATTTTTGTCTCCACCAAAGCCGCTCATTTGCTCCTTCTTTCTGATTTTTATCCATCCTGCTCGGCCCTCTGCTCTGAAGAACCAAAACATTTTTTTCAGGAATGATTCCAGCTTTAAAAACAACCTTTAAACTTCCAACGTCTTATTCAAAGAATTGTTGCAAACTCTGCATCAGGATTTTTGTTTCTTGGAATAAAACTCAGATTGTGGAGTTTTCCCTGGGGAGTTGGAAGAGGCTGTGATGGTTTGGACAGACGGCCCAGATGTGAGCTGTCAGAGCGGGATCACGCAGCTCACTGCAGGATTTAACAAACTAACAGCTCCAGCGGATTTCGGCTGCTAATCGCCGTTTCTGTGGCGCCGCCTGGAGCTGGTCCAGTTCTGGATCTTCAGGTTCCTTTAGGTTGGGCTAAGCCTGACTTCAGGGCGCCGCGACCCAGAAGGACTCCACCTAAACCCTGAGACTTATCTTCCTCTCACCTCTTCCTCTTCCTCTCCTCCCTGCACCGTTTTATCCCAACATGTGGTCTGCATCAGATAAATCAAGAGGGCGGTGGGTGTTGTCTGGGATGTGGGAGTGGGCGATAGTGTGATGTAAGTGGGTGTGATGGAGGAGGAAGACGGTGCTGGTCACGTGACGCAGCAGCTATCAGGAAGAAACAGCAGTTTGTTGCATAAGCCTAAAGACATGTGGCTGCTGTCGACTCTGAATCCAGTCAGTTTTCAGAAAACAGGACGTGCGTTAATGTGAGGGAGAGCAGGTGGAACCGGCGTTTGGATCGATCTCAGCAGAAACAGAACCAAACCTTCAGCAGAATGATCTGGTTCATCAGGACGTCCAGATCAACAAAGAACCCAAACCGAGAAACTCACATTTTAAGCCCCTTTGCTTATGGAAAACCATTTTGGACTTTAACTTGACCACCTCTGGTTGGTCTAAACCACATTATGGGTCTGAAGTGTCTGTTCAGAACCTCAGGGAGACGTTTGGGTCTTGTACACACAGAGTGGAGTGAAAACCCTCCAAGGTCTGGCTGCATCGCTGCTCTGCTGAAGCTTCATAAACCATCAAGGCCACAAACCTCATGTTCCTGTTCTCCATGTTGGCCAGTTCTCTGTTCCTCAGAAGTCTTAGTAAAAACTGAAACGTTGTCTTTTCCTGGGATGTGAATCACTTTACAATCATTAACTCTTGAACTGCCGTTTCTGCTCCAGGCCTAAGCAGTGAGTATAAAGGTTGATGACAAAGTGATTCATGTAACCATCAGACCTGTGGTTCCAGTTAATGGTTGATGGTTTCTCTGCCTGGTGAAGGCCTGGTTTTCTGCAGGTGAGGTCACAGCCTGGCGTTGTGGTGAAGGGAATCCACAGCAGCCTCTTCATTGTCTTCTCAGCAGTTTCTCAGCCTCTGGTTCCTCTACTTTGCGTCACGGTGGCTCATGGTTTCCAGTTGTTCCTTGTAACCTTTAGAAATGTTGCAGAAACTTCATGTGGTTTCCCACAAGAGGTAGATCAAGTCCTTGTTGATCTTTAAATGTTCCCAAACTTTGTCAGCTGCATTTCTCTGAATAGTTTGGATGTAAGTTGACATAATAAAATATTTATCTGTCCTATAGTACAATAACTGCAAGACCATGAATGTGTTTTGAGCAAAATACATTTTCTGCAAAAATAGATGATTTGCTTTATTAAAATATTGTTTATTTAGCATAGTATTGAAGAGATAAAACAACTATTATCTTAAGAAATGTTTTTGGTTTTAATTTAAATAGAAAATGTGACCCTCCAGTTTTGGCCCTATGGATAAAAAGTTTGTACACCCTGGTTTAGACCATGCAGTCATGATGTCTCATGTTCAAGCAGCTCACTGAGGAGATGGATTAGTCCTTTTAGTTTTTGAGAAAGGAGGGGAGTTTTTAGTTGTTTATATTTTAAATAATATTTATTTTAAACATTCTTAATGCTGGACTAATGGTCCCTTATTGGTTGGGGTCCAGGCGGTTGCCTAGTCTGTCGTCATGTTGGACATCGTTCCTCTGAATCTGGACGCTAACTCAGCGCTGCCCCCTACTGGCTGCATAGTCTGCCAGCAAAGCAAACCCAATGAACTCACTGAAACGTGGCGGGAGTGACGCTTCACAGCATCATAAATGGACCTTTTGGGTGGCTCATGATAAATGAATCACCCATCAGTTGAACCAAGATGCTAACTGAAAAACCTGAGCTTCAATTATCTCAAACATGTCTTGTTTGCTTGTATTGTTGGTGTTTTGGTTCTTCTTCCTCTTGGCACCTTCAAACTCAGTGGCGGCATTTCAAATGAGCTGAAACGCCCAGAAGAGCGATGGCGTCCCTGCCAGAGTGCACATGCTCCTCTTTATGCGTCGTCTTTCATGTGGGGAGCAGAAACCCGCTGCTCAGTTTGAGCCGCTAACAGGGTCCAGCTGTGCGGTTCACACAGCCTCGCAGAGACAAATTGAATCTCTTTTGTCTCGTATATCACCTTGAGTGTGAGTCCGCGGTCCTCTTACAGTCCCAGTTAGACCTCAGGACATTTTCCACAGCTTTGAAAGAAAGAGGACAGGTTTTCACATCTTCTTCAGAAATATGGCAAAGAGGAATGGTTTGCAAAGTGGTCCCTCAGGGTCCGTTTCAATATCTGTGTGCAGTTGGTGAGTTCAATGAAACTGGCTTTAGGTCCTCATTTCAAATCTCTCTGAGTGATGAAGTTTCTGTGTAGATGAACCCAGGAGGGCTGAGGACCTCTGGCACCTCCAGGCACATTCTTAGTTTAACATTCAAGTTTCAGGAGATATGTGTGGCTTGAGAGGCCAGATCTACTGGAAATACTGGCCTGTCTGTCTATCCATCCATCACACAGTCCAGCCTATTCTTAAAAATGATCAGCGAACTACTGACGAGTCTTGATTTTTGAATCTGGCAGTAGGTTGAGACGAGGATTTCACTGGAACATGATAAAAACATTTAAACATGGAGACAGACTTTAGTTTGTGTCAAACCTGCATTTTTATTTGCTAAACTTTTGACCACAGCTAGTTGAAGTACTTCAGAGGACAGAACGTCTTCAGCTGTCTTGTAGAATGGTCTTGGTTTGCTGTCTTTTATTTTATGTGTATAATAAAACAGAACATGAAACAACAGCATCATTAGTTTACTGGTTCTGGTTGTCTGGACTCTGATTCGTGGTGTTGAGTCCATCGTCTTCCTCTGGACCGTCAGACATGTCCTGGTATGGTTGGTCTGATCCAACCTGCTGTTTGACGTCCAGCTAAACAGTTTTTGTTTTTGGTTGATCGTTTACTTAAACGATGCATATTTTAAGATGCACCATGGACATTGTTTGACCTTTGAACCTGACACCTAAACATACCAGCGGGGGTTTTACAAAGGCTCCATCGTGTTGTTGGTTCCCATATTTGGCAGTCTGATGGTCTTTAGCCCCCCACCTGTCAGATGCTGCAGTTACTGCCAGATAGCATGATGGCTGCCCTCCTGATGACCCAACCGGTGCCCTCTAGTGGCTGTTCCTGTGCATTGCAGCTCCTTCACAATAAAATCTCATCTCGTTTCTCTGGTCTTCGCCAGACGTTTTACTCCAACTTCAGGCTCTTTTCTCTTCTTTTGAAGATCGAATCTTAGTTTCAGTTCAGTTCTGTTTTAGGGTTAAAAAAACGTTAGAAAAAACTTCCGATCAGATTTCCTTCAGCTGAATGTATTGGGATAAATTTTATTTTTTGAGCATTTATTTAAATTCTTGACTTCAGGTTTGGATGCATCCTTCAGTTTCCAAAGCGGTTGATGGTTTAATGGTTTCTGGATGTAGAATAACATCAAACATGCTTCCTTAGCTCCCTTTGAGCCACAGTGGCAGGCCGTAAAATGACAGAAATGACATTGTTGTAGTTTTGTTTATGCAGAGAAGAAGGACAGATAACTGAATCCAGGCTGCAGAAGTTGGAGTCAGGCTGCGTTTATCGGAGACACATGCTGCTACAACAGGACTTGTGATGAGGAAGTGACGGAGTTGAGAGCGTGCCTGCTTCCAACATGTGGCCGACGTGAGGCGTGAACTCAGCCTGAACCCCTCTCGCCACCGCGGCCCTGCATGGGAGTCATTAGCCCGCGATCAGACGTGTTTATGTCACCGCCGTGCCGCTCTGCGCCGCCGTGTTGACTGAAGTCGTGTCTGAATGTGGAGAGAACATGAGGGTTTCGGCTACATCAAAGAGATCCGAGCGGTTCCCGCTTCTTGTTGTGTGGATTTGGGGCCGGCGGCCACAAACCTGGGATCCAGTAGCTCCAACTTCAAACAGCCAGATGGAGGAAAAATACTGCTGGAACAAATAATCCCTTCTTGTTTTTGTCTTCCTTCAACATATAAAACTGGAAAACAGGCTGCAGCCTCGTCTGATTTACCAAAACTTTTTAATTAAGTTTCCAAAATAATATTACAGGCTTACCGAAACACGCTGTTATCACAACTTATAAAGAACGTGAGCGTTAAAGGACGGACCTAACCCGTTCTGTTGTTTGTGTTGCATAAGACAGCTACAGTGTGTTTAACATTAGGGGAACAATGTGGTTGCAATTACTACAACAGGCCCATTAAAAGTATGTTTCTGATGGGATGACCTCTGGTTTCCTGCACAAATGCTGCACAGGCCTCAGCGCTGCTGCGTCACATTTAGAGGAACCTCTTACATACCTAAACTTTAAGGGGGTTTCCGTTAAATGTAGAGAGAAATGATCAACTCAGGCTGCAGTTTGTATCTCCAAAACAACTCCTGCTCAGGTCTGAATCTAAGTTAAAGTGAAGCTGATGCACTTGCTGACTGACAAGAAGTGGGACAAAACAAGAAAACTTTCACGTGCAATAACAGAAGAAGATGATGATGGAACAAATAAAACATTTGATTCATCCAGAGCGTCTGGACTCGGTTATTGAGAAACGATTGCCTCTTGTTTTAACGTTTGATGCTGAGAAACATACCGGAGAATGAATTGTCGATTACGACTTCTCCTTCTGTTGGCGATTGGTAGAAAAGGTGCCGGAAGAATCAAAGTAAATGGAGAAAACCTAGAGTGAGCTGTGAGTGTGATGAGAAGGCCAGGCTACAGAAACACCAGGTAGTTTCCTCCTGGTTTGGTTCATCATTCAGAGCTCAGACTGGATGAAGAAGTAGTGAATGATGCTTCGTTTGCTGAGGCGCCTCAACTATAACAACAACCAGAGCCGTCAGACGGCAGCTTTAATCTCAGCCAAACGCTGACCAAGCAGAATGTGGGTTAAGTTTTGTTTTCTTCCTTTAAGGACCTCCTTTTGTTTTCATTTGTGCTGCTAATTGATTTAGCTAATCAGCTAATGAATGCTTTAAGCCAGCAGCAGCTTAGAGGATCCGGAGCCTCTGTCAGCGCTCCATCAGAGCCGTTATTTACTCTGATTCAGACGATCTGGTGAATCTCAGCTCTGGATGCTCCAAACCTCACCTGTGGTCATGAAGACGCGTACGGCGCAGCGTGGGTCAGGACCTGCAGCTGGAAATGAAGCCAGAGGGAAATATTCTGCAGTAACCCTGTCAGATCAGAAGATATGAAACTCAGCAACAATCATCCTTATAGTGCAGACAGCTGGCATGTCTGATCCCCTCAGATGGGTTTTAGTGGCACAAATAAAGCTGATTAGCAGCAAGTCTGACCTGTCAGACGCCGCTGCTTCATCATGCATCACATAAACAAATATCCTTCCTGCTGAAACCGTCCAGGAGCTGCAGATGAAATCATGTTTACAGGTGGAGGCAATAAAACCTGACGACTGGTTTCAGTTTGAACAGAAATGTCTCTGAAATACAAAATGAATGAATTTTAAATTGAACAGAAACAACCAGAACCAAAATGATCCAACATGTCAACAGAACTTAAGGGAAAATGAACCTGAGAAACAACAAGAACCTGGAGAAAACCACGACTACCAAAAACAAGACAGCAAGCCGCTGGGAAGAATAGATGGACATGAGATAAATGCAACGATCTGAAGTAAAGACGAGGATTCACATCCACAGAGAAGAAGAACACAGACGGATGTTCCTCTAAAACTTTTCTGTAACTTGTTTCTGTTTTACAGAGAAACGTCTCAGACCAAAGCAGAAAGTTTTCAACACCTCTGTTAATCAGCTTATGGCAGCCATCAGCCCCCCTCTGATTGGTCCAGCTGTTGGACACATCACTGACTCGAGTTATTGAACCTTCCTGGTGCCTTCGGACCGTCGACGGCTCTGATGGCACCGCGCTAAAACAAACACCAGCGTGTTTTCTTAAGCTCCTTCGGCGTCACTTGATGGTCATGAAGCAGAACGGCGCTGATGTCCTCTGGACTCTGGGTTTGGTGGGAAGGATTAGGAGGAAGAGGGACCGGCTGATGGAAAGTCAAAGAGCTCTTTGAAGATTTCCCTCATGTTTATGGACGCATCGCTTCATCATTTTAACTCCTGAGGGAGGACGGACCAGGAGGTCACGTTGAGAAGAGTCAGAACAGGTAGCTTTGGTTTCCCAACATATTTATGCAAATAACAAGCAGATTAAGACGAGCTGGATGCATCCCGACCACATCAGAACCTGAAGGCTTGCTCTGGATCTCCAGGATCAGATTTCATGGCTGAAAACGTTCACAGAGCCTTCATCCAAAACTTTAATCTGCCTCTGTAAAATGTTCCCAGAGCGAAGGAATATTTCCTGAGAAATCCAGATGTATCTGAGCTATGTGACCAGAAAACACACAGCCTGACCCTGTGTCATGTTTCCTCCCATGCTCGTGTTCAAAAAAGACCTCAAGAAAGAAAGTTTGTCCTCAAACCAAACATGGTGAAAAGGCGGGTATCTGGTGTCTTCACTTAAAAGGTGAAAATCAACCTCAGTGCCTTCAACAGGGCTCTCCATTGTCTGACGGTTTACAAAAGCCACCTTGCCTTAGATAGAGTTTAAAGCCACCAGTTCAGATTGAGTTACGATGTATCTGCTGTTCAGCGGCCAACTTTTTTATTGTGTTTCACGTTGGTTGTAGGAGCAGACAAAAGCCGCCACAGTTGAACGGAGAGCGGAAGGGGACAGCGGAGATGTACAGCCTGATATTTTTGTTGTGCATTCTTCAAGAGTATGAAAGTTATCTGTGTTTAAAGCCTCACAAAGTGACAGTAATGGTTGTTTATTGGAGCTGGCGGCCCAGACATCAACACCGCCCACTTCCACTTGATCTCTGGTGAGACGGACTCAAGGTTTAACTCTGCTGTGAAACTCTTCTTCAGACGTGGCACATCTCAAACCGACTTCAGCTCAAACGAGTCTGTGGAATCAGTAGTTGTTTTGGGGGAAGATCTTTTCATTTTGGAAATGCTTCAAATATCTCTTGAAATGTGAAAATGCTGCAGACGGACCGGTCTGCACCGTAAACCAGAATCCAGGTCCAGTTCGATATGATGTTAGCATTTCCTGTTTAAGACTTGCAGCCCTCTGACCATCCGGTGAGAGAAATCTGGGAATAAAACTCAGATATGGTCTTGGTTTCCTACGTCTGAAGGTATGGAGTCCTTCTGGTCAGGAAAACCAGTTCTCTGGTGGTTTGAGGATCAACTGGGATAATTTCCTCCAGTTATCCTGGTCCTCTGTGCAAGCATGATCCTAAACGTCTTGAACAATCAGGTTATAGTGCTGCTAGTAGGAAAAATAGAAACAAAATTACATAATCAAAAAATAATACATTTTAAAAATAATTTTTTAAAAATAATTTAAAATAGAAAAGAAAATGTTAAAAATTAAAATAAAATTAACAAATTGATAAAATGAATAAATAAGAAAAATGAGTTTTTAGACGCCACATTGAAACATTTAGAGGCAGACAGCAGCTCTGTCTCTTAGCCAACATTTGATGACGTTTGTCATGCAGTTTAATAAACTAATTTACAATAAAAGCATCAATGAACGAAGGATTAAAGCTGCATCTGAATTTGATCAGAAAAGCGTCCAACACAGCAGATGATTTACTTACATCTAGCGGTGAAGTGTGAGTGAGACGGTCGGTCCTTTCTAATCCTGTTTGCTCTCAGCAGAGCGATGTGATTGGATCAGACGGATGAATTAACTGCTAATGAGAAAACCAACATGGTCATTTCTGCTTGGACGAAGCTACACAGGAACCTTTATTTTATCATTTCCATCCTTCACCTTTCATGAATTTGTTTTGGTCATTTTATGGAGTAGTTAGTTATTTTCCAGTTTGGTGAACATTGGGCTGCTTATGGTAAATATTTCTCCATAAACTTCAGTAAAAGCCAGTTTTTCATGCAGCAACAGACTGCAGTCCGGCTGGAGCTAATCAGGACTGATCCTGCAGAGCCGGGAACGAAGCGGTTCCTTGATAGTCTCCTTGGTGGATGATTACTGCGTGATGAGGTTTTAGTGGCTTAATGTTGCAGCTATTAATCTGGTAATCTTTGTGCTGATTCGATCAGCCTCTGGAGCCTCGGATTAATTAATCCGCTGGGCGTTGTTGTTCAGCGACAGCAGCATGTAGGATGAGACGTCAGAGTTCGGCCCTGACTAAGTCCTGGAGCGAGGGAAGGAAACGTCTGGGTTCCCTGAGAAGTTCCATGGTTTGATGGGTCGTTCTGTCGAGTGAAATGTTCTGAAGGAGTCGGGTCGGTCCTAAACTACAACTACTGGTCTCTGGCTGCAGTGAGCCAAGCTTTAGAAGAGGAAACTGGGAAAGGAATCACATCACATAGCTGAAAAAATACTGAAATGTTTCCTAAAAAGCAGCTCATTTCATGCTTAACTATGTGTTATTCATATAGATTCTGGTCTAAATTCTACAGTTTTATTTTATTTCAGTCACTTCCTGCAGTATTTCAATTGTTGGTTTGTTTTAACTTTAAGATGTGAATAAAATGAAACAGGAAGTTTCAGGCCTTTTTGTCCTGGTTGTTACTCCATACTTGAGGAGCTGGATCCTCGTTTGTTTACGTGGATTTATTTCCTCACATCAGTTTCTCTGCTCATCCAGATCAAACAGAAATTCAGTTTTTGATCAAAACTACCTGAAGTTCAGATAAAGATGCTGAAACCGGTTTGGTTCTGATAATCTGTTCTGATCCACTTTGTTTCATCTCTAACTCCTCAGTTCAACTTGTGAATGAACCCATATGTTTGCTGCGTTTTTCAGGCTCATTTAACTATTTAGAGCGTTCTGCCTTAATGCAGTTATGATATATAATAAATCACAGAGGAACGTTTAGTTTCTCATTAAAGCGCCGCCTGCAGGAAACAAGTCAACTTTCTTTACAACTTTAAACTTTATTTTTCACATTTTCATATCAAACCAGCTGAATTTGTATTAATCCAGGTCAATAATCAGGATTTGATTTGTCATTGATTATTACAGGAAACACAAAATCAACATAAAACAATAATCTCCTCCTTCAGTTAGAAATGTGAATCTTTAAATATAATTTTAAACTAATTCAGGTTGTTAAAAGTTAACTTCTCTCTCTGGAGTTTAATAAAAGTTCACAGGTTCATTTCTGAGATTCGTTTGAGAGGAAACAGGAAGTGACATCAATAAATAATCTGATTTTATTTAAACTTTATCATAAAAGTTTCATGTTTTGATCCATAAATCAAACATGATGACTTGAAACTTCAGCATCTGACTGAAAACATTTAAAGTTCACTAGAGATTACTGTGATTGGCTCATTTTAAACTCCACTTAAATTAATTGCTCTTTTGGAGCAGCAGGAGGTCAAAGGGTCAATTATGTTTGTATTCACATTAAATCTGTGATTGTAACTCTGTGATATTTCATCGTTTCATTCGTCTGGAGAATCGGTCTAACAGATCGTCATGGAAACGTGTCTCTTTGGAGCGTCCTCCTCCGTGGACGGATGATGGACAGAGACGTGTTAATCTGCAGGACAGCAGGTCTGCACCAACGCTCCTGTTGTGGCTTATGAAGGATCCAAACTGGGTGAAATGACCTGGAAGCATCTAAATCCTCTTAATCACATATGGACCAAATCAGGAAGCTCCTGGAATAATCTCTGTCCAGATCCTCCAGGTCCTGCAGCAACATAAAGCAAACAACAGGAAACAGGAAGCAACAAGAAAACAGGAAACAACAAGAAAACAGGAAACAACAAGGAAACAGGAAACAACAAGAAAACAGGAAACAGCAAGAAAACGGGAAGCATCAAGAAAACGGGAAACAACAAGGAAACAGGAAACAACAAGAAAACAGGAAACAACAAGGAAACAGGAAACAACAAGGAAACAGGAAGCAACAAGGAAACAGGAAACAACAAGAAAACAGGAAACAACAAGAAAACAGGAAACAACAAGAAAACAGGAAACAACAAGAAAACAGGAAACAACAAGAAAACAGGAAACAACAAGGAAACAGGAAGCATCAAGAAAACAGGAAACAACAAGGAAAAAGGAAGCAACAAGGAAATAGGAAACAACAAGAAGCAGCAAGAAAACAACAAGGAAACAGGAAGCAACAAGGAAACAGGAAACAACAAGGAAACAGGAAGCAACAAGGAAACAGGAAGCAACAAGACGCAGCAAGGAAACAGGAAACAACAAGGAAACAGGAAGCAACAAGGAAACAGGAAACAACAAGAAAACAGGAAACAGCAAGAAAACAGGAAACAGCAAGAAAACAGGAAGCAACAAAAAACAGGAAGCAGCAAGAAAACAGGATGCAACAAGAAAACAGGATGCAACAAGAAAACAGGAAACAACAAGAAAACAGGAAGCAACAAGAAAACAGGAAACAACAAGGAAACAGGAAACAACAAGAAAACAGGAAGCAACAAGGAAACAGGAAACAACAGGAAACAGGAAGCAACAAGGAAACAGGAAGCATCAAGGAAACAGGAAGCAACAAGGAAACAGGAAGCATCAAGAAAACAGGAAACAACAAGAAAACAGGAAACAACAAGAAAACAGGAAACAACAAGGAAACAGGAAACAGCAAGG
>CAEFZY010036271.1:0-10123 GCA_903066815.1 Brachyrhaphis roseni
AGTGTCAGTCCTGACTGAATGAAAATCATTATAACCTGTTTATGTCACGTTAACAAAGAACAGCTGAAAAGTTACCGGGTTTATCAACTGCAGTAGCGATTTCTCTCCAACTCCTCCCCTTGTCATTTCTATATTCTTTGCAAGTTGAATAAACATTAATGTTGTTTCCACGTTGTGTCCTGTCAGCTGTTTGGGATTCCCCTGAGTAATTTCCCCTCAGAAAGCAGGAAGGGAATCGCGCTTTCTGATTGGCTACCTGTCACATTCAACAAGCTGCGTTAAGAGTCGGGAAAAACCCCTGATTTAGATCGGAGGCCAAGACGATCTACCGTAACTCACCACACAATCTTAGAACGACCAACGGTCTAAGATTGTCTTAAGGGGAAAAATAGGAGCAAAAACCGTGTAGTGTGAACTATTGCATCAGGTAGTTGGATGTTCCCATCTTCTCTATTTAAATCTAATGATTACTGAAGGACAACATAGTTTACAGACTTCATAATCTGCACTCTTTTGGATGAATGCAATATTTATTTCCACTTTGGCTTTATGTTGTTTAGTTTTTTTTCAAGTACATTTTTTGTTAATGGAGACTGAGAATCTATTTTATTTCTGTTTTTGGTTGTTTTGTTTATTTTGTTTATCAGTTCTAGTGTTAAGTGTTCTTTTGAAAATAAAGTGTATCTATCTTTGGCAGGAAATCGCATGTATTATAACGTCATTTCCATTAAATCAGTGTGAAAAGGTCTTCAAAGGATATTATCGTTTATTGCAATAATTTTTGAGACGATTAATCGCTCAGCAAAATTTGTTATCGTGACAGGCCTACATACGTGACACAGCAGTACTCTCTGCTGTGTCCCAAAACCTGCATGTGAAATACAACTTCAGGTAACAGAGTGGCTTGTGGGAACGAGACTTTACTGATAACACCTCTGGCCTCTGAAGGGAACATGAGTTTCCCTCCAACTTCTTATCTGCTGACGGGTAATTGTGCGACAGCAATATGCTTGTCTCACAGAACTGTGTAGCTTAATGCCTCATTTTGTTCATTCAAGTCGACAATCTGTCCTGCTTTAGCAAAAGAACTTCCGGGGATGCCCTTTAAATGTTACTTGATTCCTTTTTTTATTATTAAGAAAACAAAGTAATCCATTCAGAAATCTAAAACAAAGTATTTTACGGTTTCTGAAAGACTACTTCAACAAGTTATTGGAAAGCATATGCAATTCGCCAAAAGATATGTCTTGCATAATTCTGTTCATCTGCATTGTCTTGTGTTTCTGGACTGAAAGGTCCAGGAAGGAAAGTCAGACATTAAGAATATGAATTTTTAACCTAAAATTCCTCAACAGAAAAGTGAGAACACCTCTGAAAATGTTGTTACTTTATGGTTAATCTGCAATGGCAGTTTTGGGGAGAAAAACATAATTATCTGTGACTACTGGCAATACGTTGATGCAGTCTTTAGATAACCTGACCAGCATCTGACTTATGTACAAACCTGCAGTCTGACAAGCAGATTTCCCACAGGAGGTGTAATCTTTTCTGATTCCCTCAAGGTCCAGAGTACAATTACTAAAGAAAAGGCTTTCCTCATGCCTTTCGCTCCCTTACACATCCTGCCATGCATATTTATGAACTTAATTTACATTCTAGCTCAAGGTTACCAAAAAACCCATTAAGCAGACAATGGAGCGCGCCAACAGAGAGCTGGAAGCAGTCAACAACAATTCACTCAAATACGAAAACTGTTTTATATGGATAAAACACAAAAGGCAGTTATGTACGATCTTATTCTGACAGACAATTATGATGCCACATAATTTTGTTGAACAAAAAGTGTTTTATTTGTTTGTTTTTTTTCCTGTGGATATGACTGAAAAACACACTTTATTTGCTACAGGACTCTGCTGCGCTAAACGGCTTTAGAGAGACGATGCAATGGCTTACACATCAATCACACACACACAATTATTATTTTGGGTGGGGGCCAGATATACAGGGAAATTTGAATACATGAAATGACATGCACAACTACATATTTAAAACTAACAATATGCAGATTTTTACACTGTACAGAATGTTACAGATTTTTTAATTTTGGTAAAATAGTTGATTTAAATCTATACTTCTGATATCTGTGCTTTCCCAGGTTGGTAATTATTGAGTTCAGGACAAGTCCTGCGCCCTGAGTTATTAAGGACGTCATTTAAATCTGAATTCATAGTAAGACTTATCATACTACTCTGTTTGATAATCACAGACCTTTCACATAACTAAAATACAGTTTTTTCCTCATGTATTTATTATGTTACAAAAGTTTTTATTTGTTTACTAAAGGCTTAGTTTCTCTAATTATTTATCATCAAATACAGAGTTTAATACACGTAATTAATTTCTAAACTTAAGAATCATATGAACATTTGTACAGAAAACTGGTACAACCACAGGCCTCTGCTGTGAACCTCTTTAAACAAAATCCACTATTAGTTAAAAAAATATATTTAAATGAAGTCCTGGCCTGCCCTGCGACAGACTGGTGACCTGTCCAGGTGACCCCGCCTCTCGCCCGAAACGCTCGCTGGAGTTAGGCACCAGCACCTCCAGACCCCATCAGGTACAAGGGTGTTAGAAAATAGATGGGTAAGTCCTGGCCCCATTATTATGAATATCTTAAATGAAGTCTTGATTTTGTTAACTGATTCTTTTTTTGTTTACAGTGATGATGATTTTGTCAGATTAACAAAATAAGATCAACGTTAACACCTGCTAGTTAAAGAACTTACTTGCTTTCTTCCACATGTTTAAGTGTCAGAGTGTTTCCTGTGTGTGAACACACACGTACACCAACCTGATTGAGCGTTCTGAGTTACTGAATACCAAGGCATATGATTGCAGCGATTATGATTCTGCAGCCACTGAAGAAGAGTAATTAACCATTGTCTGGGATGGTGCTGAGAAACAGTTCGAATGTGGTTATCTCAGCCCCCACTTTCACTCAACACACACACACACACACCGGAGACCCCATTCACTAAATAAACAGCACAGAAAATTTGAAACATGAAGCGCAAACAAAAGCTTGGATGTTGAGAATAATACATGTTCAGTTTACAAATTTCTGCTCATCCTCAAACCTTACTCGCGGATCTCCAGCCCACATATTCTGAACATCTATGGAAGGAACAAGCAGTAATTAGAGAGCTTAATGGCTTGTCTGTTGTGGTTAATTGCAGCCTGTATAGATCTGGTATCGAGGGTGGAAAACGGAGGAGGGTGGGGGATGGAAGATGGGTCTGATCACCACTTCACTTCTAATGATCTCATGCTTTTTTCTTTGTTGTCTAGACTTTTTGCAAAACTTTGAAAACTCAACACAAAGGCATTCAATCACCAGAGGGATTGAGTGCTGAAGCAGACACTTAGCTCTAAAAAAGGGCTTCCATTATGATAATAACAGGAGCTTTGTGCATAATTCTGACCAGCTTCTGGGATTTGCTTTCTGAAAGTTGTGGCCACTCTTTCAAGCACATTCTCTTCATTTGATTTAAGATATTAAAGAAGTTTAATATCTTTGTTTCCAAAAGCTCATTACATAACTCTAATTTCATTTCTATATGCTTTTCTTTGGCAGATTTGCTCCTGATTATTATCTGCTTGAGAGCCAGTGATGAGTGAGGCCATGATGGGCTCTAGCTCCCCAGAGTTTCACAGATTATGTATATTAATCAAAAGTTCGATCAGCAGTTGGGTTGCTATAAAAAAGAAAACTTTTTTTATAATGTAATGCTTCTTAGCAATGTGACAAAAGTTATTTTACAAAAATGTCTGCTATCACCATTATAGAGATTGCATGCAGTTGTGTTATGTTCAAGAACTTTACCACGACAAATTAAACAAGTTAAATTTTTGTTCACTTTGAAAGAAATTGTTTTTATTGATCAGAAAAAGAAGCAAAGAATGGACCGTGCAGATGAAGGAATTTTGAATGCGATGTTTTTCAGGCTGTTTCTGTTCAAATAACATGAACTGAAATTCTGCTTCAAGAACCCAGAAAAACTGAAAGAAAACCTATATTTTGGGTGATGAAAATCAAACAATGGAGCATCTATCAGCTGCAGAGAAATGAGTACAGAAGGAAGAACAGCCTGGCAGGTGCTGAACAGGCCAAAAAAACAAAGCATCAAAACCGCTTTGAAGTTACAGTTTAGCCTCTTTCTGCCAACATGTCTGATCCAACATGATATCCTGGTAACCGGTGACGGCGTTCATCACAGGGTCGGCAGCCGAAGACAGAGGGGAACATTTTAAATGAGAGTTAAGAGGGATTTATCAGGGAAAAGACAGTGGCTTTTTTTAATGAGTCACATGGTTTGATCCCCCGCACCCTGCCATGATTTACCTGCAATGCTTGTAAGCTGCTTAAGGTAAGAACATAATCTAAATGACTAAAAATGTAAATGACGGTGGGAGGAGAGCTTCATCTGATGAAGACAGTGACAGAAACGTGCAAAAAAATCTTCACTAAATCTTGTACTTATCACAGCAGGATGAACATTTTTGTTAGAAATATATTTATTTACAAGTTTTTAACAGTTGCGTAATGGTTCACATCTTTCCTGCATCATTGTCAGGTTCGTAATGATCCAGCAGACACCATGCTGAAAAACAATGGTCTCCAGAAGATAAAGAAAATGAAGTTAGCAGGGAACAGCAGAGAGAACTGCAGGCAGCATTCACAAATTATGATAGCATCCTACACACTCTCCGTCTCACAGCCTCTAAATTCTCTTTGCCTTAAGACCAATAATACGCAGGAAATTATGTGGATCAAGTCATCTGTAAACCAAGACGCTGATAAATCCCTTACTGGGAATTTAGGATCACTAATAAGAATACTAGTGTAAGAAAAATAACATTTTGTTGCTCTTAATAATATTCAATTGATCTCTGGACTTTTCTTTGAATCCCTTTATGATAATAAAATTCAGCTGCTGCAGATGTTTAACAAAGCATGCAGTGAAATATGAAACCTCTAAAGAGCAGCTTTCCATATAAAGCTGAAAAATGAAACCAGCTTTATAAGCCTCAAACGTTCCATCACTGTTATCAGCTTAGTTAGTCTCTGAGGCAATAGCTCCCAACGGCTCCATCAGGGCATGAAATAGGACGGGGCTCACCTTATTAATACACCCTGCTGCATATGGTAAAAGCTAAATCAGTGTTGTATCACATTCTGTTGCTTTGAATCTTGGCTTTCACGGCATGTGAAGCACGCAGTACGTATGCAGATGATTGGGCTGAAAAATGGCTATCCTTTCTTGGTAGAGTACATCCTACAGCAGCTTGGCTTCAGCATCAGAACATCTAAAATGCTAAAGAGCTTCATGAACCAGGGCTTCAGTGGTAAAGGCTGCAACTCCTGGTGGCATTTTACGTTCAACAAATCTCCACTGCTGTGCTGCTGCTATCCAAAGACAGCTAAACAGAAGTAAAAAAGTGTTAAGGTTTAAATTTCAACATTTCTCCTGTAATTCTAAAGAAATACGGTTTTAAACAAGAAACTAACCAGGTTGCACAAATGCACTAAATGATTATTCATCAAGGAATCTGACTGCTAATTTCCTCGCCTTAAAGCAGCTTCATTACAAAAGCTTCAGTTTCCTACATAAAACTGGATGTACTGATTGATTTAAATGTGTTTTGGGTTTTCTGAAGTCCTCCACAGGTTTCTACCTTCACCTTAACACTCCACTGTGCTTTGATCTGCAGGGATTAAAGGCATCAACACACTGCTTTTGAAATCGGTTCAAAAAGTGGTGGTTAGACAAGAACCGCTGGAGTCATGCCTCAGGTTGGGGCAGAACAGACACGTTCCAACATTTGGATAAGAATGCTAAGCTGTGCATGTAGATCACACTTTAATTCCTATAAACAAATGTTTATTTTTTAAAACCTAAAAATAGAAATAAAACGGATTTCTTTAAAAATGACTACAAATTTCCTTTGCTGCATATTATAAGGACATTATATTGTGGAAATTATAAACTGTCTTTTTTCAACAGTTCAGGTTACACTGATGGAGCTAAATGGATTTTTAATTTAGACTGGCAATGAAAAATGGCCCTTTGAATTGTAAAGGTTACAGAGTGGAATAGGTGGCCAGACAAGCTCAGCAAGGGGAGTGTTTGAGTCTTTACAGCATCAAATAAGCAAAATCATATATTGATTATATTACTTACATACTGCTACAGGAGTATCTGTAGCAGCTTTTGATTGAAACAATAAGGATCTTTACCTGGATCTCTGTCCAGGGGCAATCATAACAAAGGCTGGATGCCTCTTCAGTCATGCATAATATAATACTACATAATTAGAGCAGTAATACTTTGGTAAAAATCTATAATACCTCAACTCATCAAGCTTAAACTGGATTATTCTGCACTGAAAAAAAGATCCTTTGCTGCACAGCTGGAGAAAAATTCAAGTGCCATATACAGACTGGTCAAATCTGAAGTGACTAATTCTACAGATTCTTGAAAAAAAAAAAAGATGATAGAAAACAGAAAGTGGTAAAGTTTATGCCCAAACTACCACGCTGGGACGGTCAGATGGGTAAAGTTTAAACATCTGACCAGACTCATAACCAACTGTCTATCTGCAGAAGGCCTCAGACCATTTGACCTCACTACACCTACAAAATACAAAGTATTACTGCTCTAATTATGTGAACCTGAAGTAACTTATCCTGTGAAATGTTACCATTTTTTGATGGTACAAATGGACCTGGTCCTGATTTATAACTCAACCAAAATTACATTTTATTCCACGTTTCATTTTATTTATATATACTTTTTCTTATTTCCAGTAGGGCTAAAACTGATCTAAAATAGTCATAAGATGGAGAAACTTTGTCCACCGTATATTGTCATAATAATAATTGTGCACATTATAGTCACTATTCCAAGCTGCAGCCTCTCCTATATGAAAGATTATAAATGCTTTAGAAACCCAAACATTTTTGAAACAATATGAATATACTCATTGAGTTTTGATTGTTTTTGAAGTGGGCTTAATTTGTCTTTTTCCAAGAAAAATAAGAAATGAATCTCCTAGGAAACATTAAACACTGTAAACTTCAGAATACAGTGAAAAACTATGTGCAATGAGAAAAAGGTAGATTGGATTGATACGGTTATTGGTAATAAATCATTTTTAGTTTTACATATCAGATCAGGTGTTTTTTTCACACATTCATAAAGTCATACTTTTACCAAGGCATTAAAACCTAAGCTTTTCATCAAAGCCTGTGTTAGATGCACAGCGCTGAAATAGATTACAGACATGAAGAAAGAAAACAGCACCACCCACAGAGTCTTAGATACACTGCAATAACATCCAACCTACAACGTGCCAAAAATCACTTATGTCATTTTTTAATGACAGAATACTTCTACAAAGAGTATTTCTGCATCAGAATACAAAAACAAACTCACCCACACTATTTGCCCCAATGTCTCTTTTCAGACCGCAAAACATGACCGCAGACATTGACTTTTCCTCCTCAGAGTAACATCCACGACAGAGTAAAGAGAGACAAACACTGACAGATTAGAGGAGGATGGAGAAAGGAGGAGACAGAGGGAGAGATGTGGACTGCTGAGCACTCAGGGAATACAGTGGCGATGATAAGAGATGACTGGCGCTTACGCTACAACCACTCAACCCTCAAGAGAGGAGAGAGAGAGGGAGGTACACACTAACGGATGAGACAGGCTAGGTTAAGCCTAGAGAGAAAGTGTTCAGAAATATGCAAATAAAAAGAAACAAAAAAAGAAAAACAGAAGCTAAGAATATGTGGGTGAGTCAGCAACAAAGAGATGAAATAAGAAGGATTAAGCAGGCAGGGATAAACTGTTTATTTTTAGAAAATAAGACCAAAGGATGAGAGATGTTCAGTCATTTTTGTCAAATTGTCCATGGTTATTTTAAGAGCAATATTCACAGATGTTATTACTCTGATTTAGTTCTTTACTCTTCATTTTAAAAATCACTATTCAGCAAACCTATTCCTGGTATTTAAGGAAAAAACTCTTGTTAATTAAACAGCTGAAGCATGTACTTAAAATGAAAGAAAAATGTAAAAAAAAAAAAAAAAGGCTGTGGATTGACAAAAGCTGGAGTTTTACACCACCATGTTGGACAGGAAGTGGATGTAGCATTATGTAGCAGGCACTAGCATACCAGGACATCTTAAAATTTCTTTGTTCAAAATAAATATGAGGTTGGTAGCAGAAATATCAATAAATTGTTGGTTGAAAAACAAAAAGTCCTTCTGAGAGATTCAGTGAAACAGCACAGAGTCTCTGTAGCAAATATGCCGTTTGGAAATCAAAGGAAATACATTATCACAGTTTTACGTGGCTTAAAACAAACTATTTATACAAATTAATAATCAAAGCATTTTTTATTTTTTTAACGCTCATTCCCAGTATGGGAACTGGAACCCTACTGAGGCTGATGGATGCAACTTAATTCAAAAGACAAAAGAAAAATAGTAAGATTTCTTTTTTTAGACAATGACTAAATAAACGCTGCTGATTTTTGCTGTGTAGCACAATTAGCAGCTGCAGGATGAAAAATCAGAGTTTAAAGTTAATGTCCGAGCTCGCATCTTTGTTGTGTTGATATCACCCTGTTTAAAGTCAAATCAGCTGAAAGAAATTAAAATGCATTGCTTAAATGCATTAAAGAAATATTATGGGTGAAGAGTAATAACTGTAGGTTCAAAACAGAGAACTGTCACAACACAGGAGTTAATGTGTAAGAGCAGAGTAATGAGTTTGGTATTCATGTTACATTAAGCTAAGATGTTTTTCCCCAGTGGCTTCGAACAAAACAAACAAGAACAATTTACTAAAACATTACGAAGCACCAAAAATGTCGACAAAGAGAGACTCCAAGCTTTCAAAACAAATTTAATGAGTTTTTTTGTTTTTTTTTACTGTGAAATCACTGCTGTCTAAAAACTGCAGTTAGAAATGTCCCTGGATATTAAATGTGGAAATTTGGTTTCAACTTGAAACAGATCAAGAAAAACAAAACTTTTACATTGATTTTTTTACAATAATACATGTTTGTAGCTTTTTAATCAGTCTCGCATAAAAAACAACAAAAATGGTAACCTACTTCGTGGGGCAGGTTTTATACTTAATTCACAAACACTAAAATTTTAATAAGTTCCTAAGTAGTTTAGGTTTATTTTATGATACACGTCTTTAAAATGCCGACTGAGTTTGGTCAGCTTCTACTGATTGATAGATTAGATTAAACAATGGCTTATTGACCCCCTTCATTTGTTAACATGGATGAAATGGATATTGATGGTAGATTCCTTTATTTTATCCAGCTCTTTCTCCTCTCAGTAAATTATTTGACTCCATTTGAAATCCAAAACAATCCAAGCAAAATACAAAAACACACACATGAATTATAAGACATGATGCTCTAGCATGTGTAAAGTTGCCTTGCTAGCACACATCCTGAGCCTATGTGTGTTGGCTGGGTGAGCACAGAGTAATGGCTGCATTTCTTTCTCCCTGGTGTCCAGCTTCCTGTGATGTTGTCTTCTCTGCGCAGTCTGACCTAAATTAAAGCCAGACAGCACAGAACATAAACACTCATAAGAGCTCCGGTTCTGCATCTGATTGTTGAGTCTAGTCTTAGAAGTCTAATTTCATATCTTGAAATGCTACTGAAGACATTGCTTTCTGCTTGCATTTGTACTTATTTGATCTTTCACTTATTCTAAAAACATTAAAATAAAACTCAGAGATATTAAGTGACACATTTTATTTGTACACAAACAACTCCAGTTTTCATTTGTTGGATCTAAAGTTCATTACTTAGTTGGATTTTCTATTTTGTTAGGAGTGTGGAACATGAGTCCGTAGGGATTGACCTTCAAAAATCAAGCAACTCAGTTCAACAGTGGGGTACATCTTAAGAACTGTTCAACAGTTTATGGCTGACCTTTTTACGACCCATCCATCCATCCATCCATCCATCCATCCATCCATCCATCCATCCATCCATCCATCCATCCATCCATCCATCCATC